>JAXQQM020070825.1:0-85268 GCA_034641835.2 Pinus albicaulis | reverse complement strand
CTCACACTCTAACGGCCTACCACACGGCTTCCACTCCTTCAAATGGCCTTAGCGATCCGTAGCACTTCGCGAACTCCAGCAAACTTATGGCGAACTTTTATAGCAGTGCAAGTATCTTAACAGCAAATATAAGCACACAGAGTAATAATGCGGAAACTCAAGATGAAAGTCTTCTCTCTTTATTAACAAAATGCTTCACAATCAGATTACAATGGATTCTCTATATCAGAGATTGACTGTATCGGCTTTTACTGGACTTATGATCTTCACGAATGAAGGATCGTTACCAGAGGCTTCCTGGCCGAGTTACAGACTCTGTCTCAGAGTTTTATGATAGAAAACACATAGACATAAAACTATATAGACTCACTAATGAAGTGGCCACTTTAGGTTCTCGCCTGTCACATGACCAGACGCGCAGGCTTCTCACTTCACCTAAAGACTGTGAGTTCTCAACTCCGTGATGCGAGCAGATCACCAAGATGGCGCAGACGCAGAGCAGGGAGAGAATACTCGGACTCAGACGCAACACACAAGACTCAAATGACTCAACAAGCGATGAACACAAATGAGCCTAACCTCTCCTTATATAGGTATGAGAGGGGGACAAGCATTACTGTGCCTCGCTAGATTATTGACACTTGGCAGAAGATCATCGTCTTCGGGTAACACCGAAAGGTGACATCCGCACGGAGATCTGTCATACCGACAAACTTTAGTGTAAGTGGGTGGAATATACACTGTGGATACCTTACAAAGGCCCACGAGGAATCAAGCTTTAATAAATACACATTGGATACTTTTTTGACTTAGGAAAAGTCCAAGAGAAAGCTACGTCACAATGGACCCGTGACTAGGTATCATATGTACACAGGGAAAGCCTTTCATGAGTGGGGCTCCCGAGGAGACCGCAGATAACTATCCAGTTGTTTGTAGTTTTGCAGGGCAAGATATCCTTTCATAAAGTTAAAATCTACAAAAGGACAATATCCTTTCATAAAGTTAAAATCTACGAAAGGACTAGGTTTAGCCACATAATCTAAAGGACGATATCGTTTCATAAAGTTAAAATCTATGAAAGGACTAGGCTTATCCAGATAATGTTTTATACTATTGAAATTTATGAAAGTGTACCAAGCTTTAGCGCCATGTGAGCCAGACGTACTGTATGCATTTGAAAGCAATATATCCCAGTCTATACGACATTTAATGCACGGTAAGAGCCCGATGGGACAACTTTTGCACCCTCGGTGAATACTCAACCAGAGTCACTAGCTATGATATTTAGGAAGCAATATACCATCACAATGCAGAACTCATCCCCGCCTTTCACAATGTAGGAAGCACCAAAGCAGACCAAGGTTTCCTTCTAGTGTATTCAGGACAATCTCAAGCACAAGCCGTGCATTAGCATTGCCCTGAAGCTGTTGGAGGGTGAGTGGGAAGTTCCTGATGAGTCGATGTGGCTGTTGCAAAGAGGGCTCAAGTGCTTGGAAGGGTATGCCTATGAGGTCATGAAGGATGGCGACAGAGATGAAAAAGAACAGGACGAGATGCTCAATAATCGGGAACAACAATACATCACTTGCACACTTCCTCTTCGTCACCATAGACTGGGTTTTGAAGAACTATTGCTATGGCTTCTTTCAAGCAATATTTCTTGTTCTGTCCACTGCCCTTAGTGTTTTTACTCATGTATGTTCTATGTTCAGCCGACCATAGCGAGGAACCCATTTCTTTTACGCTCCCATTGTTCCAAAAAGATTATCCTTTTTCTCATATCTACAATGCATCTCTAAGTGATTTGCAACGGTTAGAGAACGCAAAGAAAAGGAGTCTTCATCGTGCAGTATCCATGTTCTTAAAGAACTTCTGAACTATTGTCGAACCAAAGACAAAATATGGCACAAGCAACTCAAGTTCCTCTGGTCTCATCACAGTGGACGACCTAAGCATGAAAAAGTCAACATGGGCGTCAAAAAAAATTGAGTTAAACATTTGGTTGTGCATTTCAAGCATGTTCGGTGTTAGCAGCTAGAATAATAGGTCTTGATAGGGATTATTTTTCATTGTTTCCGAGTTAGTCCCCATGATAGGTCACATATTTTCTTATTTCCTCACTACCGCAGATAAAAATGATTCCAGCTCAATATTCTTAGGCATATCTGCAACTCTCGAAGGTAAGCATGTGGTACATACGCCTCATAAACTTTGATAGTGGCTCATATTATTTAGATGAAGATAATTAGTCTAGGAGGTCGAATTCTGCTCATTTATTCAAAGGCTTTTCAAGTTGGAGCAGATGGATCCGGAATAAGTGTAGTTATTTCAGGCTCAACCTATATTTTTCTTTTTGCCCCTGCTACTTCGCTCTCGGCGTAAATTAAATCTGGATTGTGCCTTATCCTCCACCATTCAATGGGCCGCTTGATGGGCTCTCTTGTTTTAATTTTTCTGGTGGAGGGGAGGTCAACTTGTGTTTCCTAATCTCATTTCTCATTTCAGAGGTTGTGTGAAACTCGACATCCCATGGAAGAGTATCTTCCCTGCAGTCGATGATGACGCCCTTTGCATGTATGTGCAGCAAACACTTGGTGCCTCCATCATCGGCAACAAGGGTCAACGGGATTTTAATTTTTCGTTTGATTTGAAGAACAATATAATAAACTTTGTCAAAACCGTTGAAGTGAATCCGGACGTACATCAGTTACAGTTTATACACATATATGTATGCAAAGCAAGTAAGCCAGTAGTATGAAGGTTATGAAATTTCATTTTTGTATGCCATGAACAGGTCGGCTATTTTCTTATAAAATGTACGCCATGAACAGGTGTTTTGGTTAAAGTTGTGTGAGATAAAATGCAACACCATCTGAATGGTTCTTGATTTATAAGAGAGGACATGGTAAGGGGGATTCTTGAGATGGTAAGAAGATTTTACGGCGTTTTCTGTAATTATTTTTTCATAAGCTGAGATGCTTGCACTCATGGATTTTAATAATGAAATTTAAGTGGAGTTTGCCTGAAATAATTGGTTAATTCAAATAAAATGAAAAAAAAAAAAAAAAAACCAATGGGTTAATACAGCGGAGCGAAGCTAGGTGATTGGGGTGACATTTCATATTTTTTTATTAATAAAAATGAATTTTATTTAAAAATTATATTTTTTGAGATTATTGATTTCGTTGGCAGTCCCTTCATCTCCCACATTGCTTTTGGCTTTTGCATAGTAACGAAGATTTTTTTGTATCTGTTGGGTTGAAGCTTATCAACCAATACGTGAAGAAGTTTGACGGTTTTCTATCTCACACAAAGGCTTTGATTCCAGTGGAGAAGAAACATTGTAGAAGTGTTTTATGAATTTTAGTATTGCAATTATTTTTGTGTTGTTTCATATTTACAGTCACATCATTTAGCATATTGTAAATGATATTGTATATTCTAAAGCTGAATTTATGGTCTTGGGTAGAATTATCATCTTAAGTGCATTTTGACAAACATTATTTTCACTTTGTAGGATGCCATTTTGAAAGTTGTGAATTGAAACTTGTTTAATGTTGACATAGGTTTGTTTTTTTTCTTCTCTTTTCATCATTGAATTGGCTATAAGGATATGTGATCTATTTACAAATTAGTTTAGAAAAATGTTTATTTTTATTTTATTTGTATTTGTAGTTGATACTGGTTTTTTTTTAATTAAAATAAAATATTACAAAAAAAAATCTATATATTTGGTTAGTTTAATTAAGTTATAAATCAATAATAATTTCACTTTCATTATGTCTATTTGGTTTGTTGTTGATATTATAACAACAAAATATTTAGATGTCCATTTTAAGTAATACCAACTTAAATCTGTCTTAAATCTAGATAATATGGATCTAAGCTACTACACTTGCATTATCATAACAAATATCGCACACAAATACCATGAGCTTGTAAAACACTACTAATAAACCCATCAAATGACTATGAGCTAAAAATTTAATTTTAACTTTAATAATTTAAGTGATTCAACATAACATTACATTACATAATGCATTACACAATTTTTTACAACATTGCTACCGTATGGGACTATAGAAGCCTCTAGATGGAATAATTTTATATGAACGTTATGTAAAAAGAGATAAAGTAATTGAGAGTGTGTGTGTGTGTCTATATATATATATATCCACCTTGATGGTGTCTTATGACATCAGTTCAATCCACCTAGGATTTAATGTTCCCTTTGTTGCCACCCTCTATGTGTGCCACCACTGTAAGGCACATTTATGAGACCTCTCCTTCCATGGAGAGAGGTTGAGCCTCCTTGGCACTATTACTGTATACATGTCTGTGTGAATTGAGGTTGCTTCAGTGTGTTCCTTGTCCTTGGATGTTAGATCAAGCTCTATCTCATCCTTCATCATCTCCTCCTATTGCTTCCCTTGGCTGTCATGCACTTGGATTCTCATCCGGTTGCTTGGGTGGGTTTCCTCTCATCTGCTTCACTAAGTTCCCCTCTCCCCTTTTGATATTTTTCAAAGGAGAAGGCCTGGTCTCAAGCACGTTATCAATGCAATGTCCCTGACAAGTTATCATGGTCTCTCTCTTTCATGGAAATTTTATGTAACTCCCATCCCACCCCTATCTTGATCCCTTTGATGCCTTGCTACCGTCAGTAGTCATGACTTATCAATTAGCTTGTTTTTAGCATGGCAATAGAAATTATGGCACTTATGGGGGATCCTAGTCATTCTTACAAGAAGAGTCTTCAACCCAGAAATTCTAAGCTAGCATGCAACCAAACATTTAGGAGGAAATCTATCTCGTGGAGGAAGAAATTCATTATGAAAGATAGGCCACATTGGATTCAAATGCCATGGCTTCCATTGTATCTTAGGTTCCAGACACAAGTAATTCACGAGGTCACTGAAATCAATATTTTCATACATTTGATTTGTCCTGGAATGTAAAGCTACTACTAGGAAAAATTTTAGTTGATAGGATATGGTCCTAAGTCAATCTCATGCATAGGCTAGATGAGCTTAGAGATCTTATGCTAGTTGTGGAAGGACAATTAGTTATGCTTTAGATGGGTTTGCCACCTAGTTCTCGAATTCCTCCGCCATGCATGGTTGATGAAAAACCTATTAACCTTGATTTTCACCTTCATCCTCATGATGAGGTTTGGTATTTCTCTTTTAGCTTTTCCCCTAAGACTGTTGACTGTTGTTATATGTTTCTCTTTTAGTCTCTATTTTGTTTACTTTTCTTGTTGACTCAAACTATGCAATCACCAAAGGTTGTCCATTTTGTTTCTAGCAGTTGGTTTTCTTCATGGTGGGGCAATTTTTTTTTGCCATTTTCTAGTCTTGAATAGTTTGTTAAAGTTAATTTTTTAATTTTTTAAATCCATGCAAAAACAACCTAATATCCTAAGGAAGACATATAAATTAAATGGTTGGTAAATATGTATAGACATCAAAACATTTATCGCATGATACATCTCATATTTATCAAAAAAAGAAATATAACTTTATTTTAAATTGTTATTAACAAGAATTTTAAAAATGGAGATTCACTCCCCTTTACCATGGAGATTTTTTATCTGTAATTAGGCTCTGTTACAACACCATGGCTTACTAATACTACATGCCCAACAAAACACAACTCATGTTCATATGACATGTTTCCTTTTAATTAGTCAATTTAATGAAAACAATAGAAAAAACATAACTACTTTGGAGATAAATCACAATCATTGATCTATGATTATTATTAAAAATGTTTCAGAATATTTCGCGAAGTTAAATCCATACCACTCACCTAATTACACTTATAGACATGTCTATGTTGGAATAACACTACCAAAATTTTAATTTAATTTTCAATAACTATTAGGTGGATGGTAGGGATCTAACCTTCAACCATCTAGGGCATTGCCACTTCATCATCTTGACTACCATTTCATCTTTCCCTTATGCATGATCTTTATTACCCTTCATGATCTCAAAATTCTATTATATATATATTCTTTATCTCATTGTGCTTATCACTTTGGATGTAATGTTTGCAATATTTTTCCCAACTCCCTTCTTGAAAATCCACCTGGATTATTCCCTACCCAAGTTTGACCAAGCCATAAATTTTCATTAAAAGTGATGATTAAAAATTTGCACATGACATGAAATCCTCTAATCATGACGTGCAATTTGAAATTAGGTTTATTTATTGACCAACTATACCATTTTACATTGGGAACCGTGAACTACCTTGGTAAACATAAAAATTGTCATAAGAGATTGCTATGTTATGAGAGCTTTCATGAGTAAAACTGCACTAAATCCAAGGTCTCCTATATACCCTATAAACACTAACAATTTGAAATGACATAGGTACACCTTGATGTAGGATGGACTGGCCCATACACAGTTGCTCACCCCTCAAATCAACTGATGTGTTTGGAAGAGTAATTTTTCCAATCTGAATACTTACTGCCTAATTCCTAGGATCGTCATATTTTGTAGGTGGGGTCTTTCCAAACATTGATTATGAAAATTTTCCCACAACACCAATAGTGTGAGGATATTGAGGTTTCCTACCAAGTATTTTAATACAGAGATACCTTACTATTTATGTACGAATTGGAAGATATCTGATAGCTTGTAGCAGTGGAATCCTAACATACAAAATTTTCAGCTCCTTTAATAAATCAGACTCAGACTATGGAGAATTTTTTTCTACAACCAATCACTTTGGGTATGTTGGATTCATAACTATGTCAATATATATGTATAGAAATGCCATATTGAATGTGAATTTTTACCACATTTGATATGAAAAAAAATATATTATATAATTTGAAGGAAACTGATTACATACATGAAAAAAATAAAAATTTCATCCAATCCCAATACCCTTCAACATTTCCAATTCCGAAATACATATTATTTAACATAAAAAAGAAACAATATATACTTATATGTTAAAAATATCGTAAAGAAAATGTCCACTCATAACATGAAAAAGAATAAAAATAAGAAAAAACAATGTATATTTTATTTCTTAATAATATTCTTTTTTTTTAACTCAAAATCACTAAAAAAAATAAGAGAACAAATCTAGCATAAATTTCATAAATAATTGAAACATAAAAAATAAAATAAAAAATTACATTTTGAGGAAAATAAAATTGATTTAAAATAAGACTTTATACCTTTAAAAAACAAAATCTACAAAATGCATATGAATAGAATAAATGTTATCATGTTCCCATAAAAATATGTAACTTTAAAATTTAACATCCTTTGATATCGGAATTGAGTCGAGGACTTGGTCATATTATCCCTGTTTGGCGCATATGATACCTCATTAGAAAGATCTATCTAAGGACTGCAACTGCTGACAACGAATTTCAAGTTGAAAAATCACATTTTCCACAATTGATTTAAAAAAAAAAAAAAAAAACCACCATCATTTACGGCCTCAAAACAACTCTAGAAGTTTAGGACCTGAAAAACTACCAAAAATAGTAAATTGTGCTACAGTTAAGGAAGGGATTCCCAGCCAAACTGTGCAATAGGATCAGGTTGGAAGCATACTCTAGCCTCCATTGCATCCAGGTAGATTGATTTGGAGCCAGTCTGAATTTCCTTCTTTAGCATGAGCAACATAGTGTTGATATAGATAGGGCCACCAATGTAATTTTGCATATTTTTCTTTCTCACCTCCATATATTCCTTGGTGGCGATATGTATGAGTTGGTCCAAGTATTCTTCTACCTCCTTCCTGTTAGGGTCCCGTGATTCGGCCGATTGGTGAGCCAAATGACGATGTAACATCAAACCAAGCTTTGGAGCCCAAGGACCTAGCCTTCCTGGACTCAGAGAGGGCTCTCTCTATATGTGTAAAAAATGTCGGTGTGTTTGCTTATGGTGTTCTGATATTAGGCTAGTTATGAAGTGAGTTTTTGGTTTTTGGTTTTTTAAGTTTGTGAGGGATAAAACTGATCAAAGATATAAAAATGGATAACAAGAAGTTAGATCAACTGGGCTATGGGGTCAAACAGGTCGAGGAAGCTATCAGATGATGATGTAAGGCTGTTGTAGGGCCGATTTGATTCAAGGTAGAAAGGACCTTTGGGCAAAATGGAGTAAATGGACATCAAGTTTGTGAAAGACGAGGGATTTCAAGTGTAACTAGTTGATAGCAGACATAAACATGTTATAGCAAGCCTTTAATCATGTTAAATGTAACTATGAGCTAATTAATACATAGAAATCAAACATTCTAGCCATGCATAGAAGTATAAGACCTTCTAACTTCGGGAAATGGCTATCAGTCTTTGGGGAAAACACATAAGACAGACTAACAACTCATAAAACTATGCCGGAATGCCTAAACACAGTCTTTAAGTTATTGGGCACTTGGACAAACAAGCTTTCATAGTTTTAGGCAAAGGGCTAGATCGGGACTAGGCCTCCTTGGTTCAACAAGATGATAAGATAATCAGTCAAAGAGATAGTTTTATGGACAGAACTATGGACAATCATAGGTAGGCAGGGCACACCATACATCCTACTCAACATACATAGAACTTATGAATAAAACTAGCAACAATACCTTAAGTTACTAAAGAGCAGTTAAGAATTCTTTAGTATAACTAAGGAAGAAGAAAACATAAATCTATGAAGATTCAGGAAATTTGAGGTGCCTCCATGGGCATATCTCAAACTTAATCTCTACTGATCTATAGTAGCAAGAAGCATGTATCATGAATGAAAACTAGAAGACAACAACAAAGCAAGAAACACTATACCATTCTACCATGTCATGGAATCCATCAACAATCCTTCATCATTCATCAAAAGCATCCAAGAGGCGGTCCAAAATCATAACACAAGTATGTTCTTCAAAGCTCATATGACCAATATATTGATTCTTCTCTCAAGTTCAGCCTTGTTTTACAATGAAGCCTTGTGGAATAAATAGGCTTGAGTGAGGAAAACCTCATGGAGCAACTAGCTATCCCATTGGCCTAATCAAAATATCTAAACTTGTCCTTGAGGCTTTGCAAAGCCCAAGGCACAAAATATCTCATAAAATATCTAAAAATTGCTAAAAACGGAAATTATATTGACTTTGTCACATTTTCCAAGTGCAAAAATAGCTAAACGCACATTTGGAAAAAGCAGATTTTTAAGGTTCAAAAATTACAAAAATACTTCAAATTTATATCACGAAAAAGTCCCCTGACTTGCCGGAAACATTTGGCAGCCTTCCTGGTGTCGAAATGGGGCTCATGATGGCCCGTTAGAAAGCTCTCTGTGTCTAATTTCCAGCGCAACTGAAATCACCTCAATCTGATTCCTGGAAGCCTTCCAAATCTGTACTTGTGTGTAAAAAGCCAGGAAATTGCAGAGTGCTGATATGCCGGGCAGAATGTGCAAAAAGTGAGCATTTTTCGCCAATTTGAGGGGGCGAATGATCTCCAAATTCTCTGAAAATTTCTGAGGACCTGATCATGAAATTATGGCATCGACTGGTATCATTCTCCTCCCTTGACAAATCCTCAAACTGAAATGGCGAAATTATGAGTTTTCGACCAAAAACCCAAAAAATGCCAAAAAACAAAAGTTGTCGAAATGGGCCCAAAATTGGTGCGCATGACCCTCAAGGGTCCCTAGCAACATGCGCCGAAGCTGAGGCCAAAATATCAAGTGTTGATGTGCTTTTATCCTCTTTCCATGCCGGGCGCTTCCCCTTTGCCTTCTTCAATTTCTCTTGGGCTGCCTTTAGTTTGCGCCGGGCAAACTGATTCAAATTTTGAAAGTGGTGTGTCCTCTTCCTTTGTAGCTCTAGATCTCTGTTTGCTCTTTCAAGTTTCATCTCCAAGTGTTTGTTGGCTCTTTCAAGCCATGCCTCTTTGTTTCCTTCAATTTCCTGCTCAAGGAGTGCAGTGAGAGGAAAGGCTTGGAGATGGGCTTGTTCTTCTTCTTTTTGCTTTTCCAAGGCTCTTTTAAGCCCTATGGTCCTAGGCCTCTTCCGCCTAGGTTGGTCTCCCTCTTCTTCCTCATCAAACTCACCAATGAGTTCTTCTATCTTTGCTTGCGCCTTAGCTGCCTCATTCTTATATTTGATCGCCCGTGCTTCATGAACAGCTGTGTGAACATTCATCTGTTTGTTTTGAATCTCCAAGAAGTGGTTGAAGTTCCTTGCCCTTTGAAGATCCTCCTCTAATGTCTCAATTTTCCCCTCTTTATGAATTAGGAGGTTTTCAAGAAGGCGGGCCTCATTATCACTGTCATCGCTTTGGATAGGGATGACAGCCAATTCACCTCCATGCTTTGTACTTTCTCCAACTTTGCTTTTTCCTTTGAAGGCCAATCTTGCGCTTTTCCTCCTTGGTATGCTAGTAGGTGTCCTTTTGGGCAATTTCCTCTTGCTAGGAGCAACCTTGGTCACTGTTAGAGTGGCAGCCTTAGACCCTTTCTTCCTTGCTGTGCTGAGCTTTGTTCTTTTGGGAGGAGGAGAAACAACTGATTTACCCTTGACATCTTCTTGAGACTGTTGTTCTCCTTGAGGCTGCTGGATGTTTTCTTCTTACTGTTCACTTTGCTGCCCTTGTTCGCCAAAATCCAGTTGCTGCTGTGCTTGGATTTCCTGCTCATTTTGTGGCTCAAGATGTGGCTCAATTTCCTGTCCATCCTGCTGTTCCTGTCCTCCAATATCAAGCTGTTGTTCTTCATTTTGTACCTACTGTGCATCACCTTCTGTTTGCTGCTGACCTTCATCTTGTACCTGCTACTACTGTTCATCCCTTTCCTCCTGCTGCTGTTCATCCCTTTCCTCCTGCTGCCTTGACTGTTCAGTGGTAATTTTGATCCTTCTAGGAGTAGGCCTGCTGGACAAAGGTATAGGGCGATGAATAGGCTGAGTGGGAGATATATGGACGGGAGGAACAGTAGAGAAATCCGGGTGGCTGATGAATATATCCCATGGAACCTCTTTCTTTTCTAGCTGGTGTAGGATGATAATCTTGATCAGCGAGTGATGAAAAAGAGAAGGTATTTGCAGAGGTGGGGCCTTCTTTTGGACTGTAGATGCCATCTTCTCGATGCTCTTGAATAAAAAGTAAGGGAGGTTTAGTTGTCTGTTTCTAGTAAAATGCATCAATAGGCGGACATGGTAGGCATAAACTCGATCAAACCTCCCTTCACAAGTAAAATATTTCATTATGACTTTCATAAGCGGAGCATAGCTATCAAGAAGATATGAAAAAGGGAAAATAGCAGTGAAAGCATCTCTATTCTCAGGCTTGAGGAAAGGCTTGTAATCTTTTAAGTCAAGATGGGCCTGTTTGAACCATTTTTCGCCATGATATGGAATCTTGGTGGCCTTGGACACTGATCTTGGAGAGAACTTAAAATCAAGGTCCGCTACCCTGAAATGCTTGTCTTGGAACCTTAGGGCGCATAAGTGTGTTAATGGCGAAAATCTTTTGACCTTTTGTATCTTCTGGCAGAAATCTAGGCAACCTACTTCATGGAAGTTGAAAAGGATGGATGGATGAGCATTAACCTCTTCTGTAGAGATTGGCTCATATATTTTATGCGGACCACTCCTGTTGTCTTGCCTTGGAGGCATTCTGACCTAAATATGCTTTGGAAGAAACAAACTGCCTCACTGTGTGTAAACTTCCCTTTTGGAGTCAAACTGTGTCAATTCACTATTTTTTATAGAGATACAATGTATTTGTATGATTGCACACTGTCCCTTCACAATGTAAAGAACCCCTGCTCTTTCAGAGAAAAGCCTGTCCACCTTTAAAGTACCTCTGTCAGTAGATTTCTCAATAGAGACAATACAGTGAAAAGGAGCCAACTCTTAGGTGAATTATCTGTGCACAGTGTTAAAAAAATCACCTTTTTCTTGTGAATTTTTAGAGGTCAATCAACACATCTATATCTTTGTCTTCAAGCTAAAATTTCCAATCATTAAGAACCTGCTCTTCCTAATGTGTCAAGCACTCAGCAAACTTACATATGGTGCAATCAATCTTTAGTATGATCAGACAGTCAATGTCACAGTTTTATGTGCCCAGGTGACAAAGTTTTGAAAAATGCTTCAAAAAGTTCAACAAATCCTGCAAGAGTCTTTCTCTTTGCAAAATAAACAAGGCCTCTTAACAAAGTAACACCTTTGGCTTTGTTAGAAAAACCTTTGCTCTATATGCACATCCACTTATCAAATAAGCTCGAGGAATAAACAATAGCCAAGCCAAAACACAGTGAAAACTGTCTCTTACTGTGAGAAAATAGGAGTCACTTTTGCCCTGTAACTTTCACCATATATACTGTTCTTTGTCAAAAACCCTTTTTTCTGATTATACTCCACTGTTCTCTATATGTATGTCACTCCATCAAACAACACTTACCACATACATGATCAACCTTCAGTGTGGTCATACATTCGATTTCATTGTTATGGAACAAGGTGACAGGGTTTTTTTGAAGAATGCTTTATAAGTTCAACCAAGCCTGTAAGAGTTTATCTCTTTCTCGCAAGCAAAATTCCTGTTTTAATATGGAAACCCTGCCCTTTGTAGAAAAACTTCTACCCTATCTGAATATCAACTTGTCAAAGTAAGCTTGAAGAACAAAACAGTCAAGGGGAAAACTCAGGAACAGACTTCCCCTTCTGTGGTCTTATAGGGTTAACTCTTGCCCTTTGATGCTTGGAAGGTATAGGATCCCTGGTCCTTTGATTAATGAAGGTGAAACAAACTGCTCTTAGTTTCAACACCAATTCTTTCCTGTAGGTGCCTTAAAAAACACATCTAGCATCTTATCACAGTTTTACACTTCGAATCATCATACAGCCGAAACACTGTTCTTCTGAAAAGGTGACAAGGTTTGAAAGTTCTGTATGCTATGGTATGAGGAATTTGGAGAAGTTCAACACACGGTTCTCTCTATAGGCACTTCTAGCAGTGTATTTATCATTCAAACACAGCTTCAACCCAGGGGTATTTTCACAGCAAAATCATTTGACAGATATGGTGATATAGCAAAAGAAACGAGGACAAGCCACTCTTTTGTTTTGACCCTAACCTTGCTAGGCAACTTCTTAAAATATATGTCGATATATAAACCAGGTCAAACTCAACAATTTGTCTCGCACCGTAACTTAAAAACAGGGTTTTTTAAATCTTCATGTCACTTAGCTCTTGGTTTCAAAAACTGAGAAGGCATATGGAAATACCTTGAGAATATGATGGGGGAGCTTATTGATGATTTTAGTCCAGCTCCGGAGGCGTTTGAATAGCTTAAGAGGGTTAAAGAGGTGAGCGACGTGTTGAGCTCTCAGAGTGCCGCGCCGAAATAGTTGTCGGGTGGCTTTGTCGGGTCGGGCGGGCACCGTGTACAGGCGCGTCGTGCATACGCTGACCGCCTGTGCAAAATCCCTTCCAGGCGCGTCGCACAGTTTGCCAGGAACGTCGCACGGTGAAAACTGCTGCAAACCTCTGCAATTTGACCCGGAACTTTCTTTGTTTGATGCCGAGGGTAACAAAAGAACTTTGCTCGATTTGAAAATGGAAATGAAAAGGCATTCTTCAACCTTACTCCCTCGACATAACAAAACTCCCAACGGTCATATTTTTAAATGTAAAATGAACTTTCGGTTGGGTTTTGCAAGTTAATCATAGTCTTTTTGATATTTTTCAACAATAACCTTCGGCGTATTTGCAACTTGGATTCATAAGCGATGCATGCATTGGAGATTTTCTATGTTTTTAGACCGTGTTAATCATGGATCAACCTCTTTATAGAAAACAAAAACAGTTATCATTTCCTTTGACCAGTGCATTGATCTTTTTTGTAACAGAATCCTTCCAAGGTTCAGATTTGTCCACTGCTTGACACTTTTGGTGATATTTTTAACCTGGAAGATCCACTTAGTAATATACCAGTGATTTATGGGGCGTCCTTGACATCTCCACCTGTTTGCTAGAGAAAAACTGGATCATCATGCTGCAGGGATATTCTTTGACCTTTTTACAGAGACTCTTTTCCCTTTCTTCAACACAAACTAACATCTTGCTCTTAGTGCTCATGTGATATCTCTGATCTTTACAATGACAGCTTTGTACTTGTTTTGAAAACCTCTTCGAAATCTGAGAGTATGCCCAAAATCTTTTTGTACTTTATAACCCTATATAATAGCTGCAGTATGTCTTGGGAAAACCAGGCTCAGATTTTATTGTCAAATTAGGACAAACTTATTTTGAAAAGGCACTTGTTCCATGAATGGAATTACTTTCAATAATGCCATTCTTTGATTCGCTTTGCATGCTGCCCTAGGGTTTTTAAACTTCAGATCTTAGGAATTTCCTGTCTTTGTATTGAAGATGCAAGTATATAAGATGTGGACAAATTTTTGGCCTATTTCATAGATACCAAAGCTTTCATAGACATCTTTTTTCTAATGAAAAACTGAAAATACCAACCTACTGTATCTGAAGAAAAACTCTGTCTTTGTGGTGAGGTGCAGCTTGCAACAGCTGGATTTGCATCAGCACTTTGATTAATAGTAAAAAGTCTCATGTTTGAGACTGTATGCCATTTTCTTATGAGTAGGAAAACCAATATTTTTTGAATCGCAAACACCATCTGTTACCTGTGTAATGACTTTTTCTTTCCTTCTTTGTCTCTTTCCACTGCGTCTTTTTACCAATCAATCTTTAAAAACATTCAATGCCTTGGCCATCTGCTCATGAAATAAGGAGGCCCTTCACTTGGCAGAGTATCTGAAGATTGTTTGATAAGCCTGCCTGACAAGGGTTTTTCTTGGATATGATGGTAAGAAAACAAACTTGAAAACATTAATACTTTACCTCTGCCTGTGATCACTACTGTGCTTTAGAAAAACCCTAGTCAAGGTGTCACTGTCTCACTGTACTGCTCTTTGCTGAGGGGAACTGAAAAATCCCCATTTGCCTTGGTCAACTTGTGAAAAACTATTTGAAAGATAATCTCTGTGAGTAGGGAGGTTAGCACCCTTTGAAAAACAACCATATTTTCTTCTGCCTGTGTGATGACATGATTTGTCAACATTTCCTCAATTTGGTCTTGTTGAAACAGCAGGCTATTTATGATTAGAATTGTTTTCACTAATGATGTGTTTCTCCAAGGTTTTATCAATTCACATGATTTGGAAACTTCATATGACTTCCTTTACAAGACCAAACTCTGTTTTCCCTTGAACTTGCATATTTCAGACTCTAGCCCTGTTATGATCATCACTCATACTCAGAAAACCTGGAGTCACTGTTTCACTGTTCAGTAAAAAGAAAACCTGGGTTTTTGCAATCCTTAAAGTCAATACTGGCCAGCGCCCTCTGCTTGTAGATGAAGGAGGCACCCTAACCCTCTGCTTGTAAATGAAGGAGGTTCTTGGCCATGAAAAATTACCAATTTGCTGTGATAGTGGTGTCTTTCTCTTACTGTGATTTTCCTATTGAAAGGAAGCTGCAAGGTCTTGATGAGTCACTCTTTGTTTGCAGATATATCTCAGGCTCATGTTTACATGGAGAAGCAGCTGTTCTTCTGAATGTAGATTCAAGAATTTTCTCTTGAGATGAAATTATATTTCCTGCCTTTGTAGAAACCATAAAACACTGTGAAACACCTAATAATCAGCTTGAGATTGTGGTTTATGCAATGATGAGACCTAGGGGTATAAGTGGCGCGACTTAGAGCTGTGATCAACTTGATTTGCAGAGTGGGAGGTCAGTCATGATTGGTCTGTAGCAGATGGTGGTTTTTTGGCCTTTTGATGGTTGCCAAGGGTAACATGCCTTAAAGCGCCACTTCCTAACTTAGGGGAGGCTTTTGCAACAGACTTGTATTTTCTTTTTAGAGCTGATGGGCAGACCAGTAGGGCTGAAGCTAGAAAAAAATAGTGATAATGGGTTTTAACTTTGACATGGGCAGACTGAAAAGTAAGAGGGCGAAAAAAAATTTATGAGGGTTTTCTAGATGACAAATTGACATATGGAAATCAGCTTCTAGAAAACTCAGTTATGGATATAGTCATCACTAACATGTAAAAAATACTGATGGCTAACACTTCCTAACTTGGTTTTCACATTTAGCCTCAGTGAGTGAGCCAACTAAAGGGATCTTGTGTGATTTCGCCATGAAATCCACGGTATTGTATAATCATGCATATGAGGCTTGAATGTTGAAAATGAATGAGGTGAGTTGTTTGTTACTCTAGATGATCATTCGAACCTGTGATTTCTCCAGCCCTTCCTGTTGTCTTGTTTTATTTCCCAATTCAGACGGTGCCCCTTTGTATTGCATTGACCACTCATGCATGACAACAATGGCTGCATGAAAAACCTTGAGGTACTTAGAAATATAATTGCACTTTTTTTACATGTCATGCAAGCAGAAATCCAATTTATGCACGGTGACAAGCTCCTCATAAAGGCTCTACATGTCGATACTTCTCCAAGTGTGGATGCCTTAAGTTCTTCAAGACATGCCTATGCGAAAATTTCTTTCTAGAACTCTTCTTGGAGTTGTTCAACTTCTTGCCTTGCAGCCTATAATTTATTCACCATTTTTCTATTCTCGGCCATGAGATACTTCGTGTTTGACTTGGAAACACCTTCAAAAGCCAAGTTGGATGCAACAATGGTTACTGTATTTCTCCTAGTCTATGTCATAATTACCTTGTCACAATCTGGCGTGTTCACCCTTGGGAGGGTTCTTAGCATTCGTTACATGAATTCTCAATTCTTGATCTAACAAGTATAACCAGTTGAACGATTTTCCTTCATTCACAACCTGATTAAGTAAGAATTCCCGGCCTTATGGGAAGGTCTCGGTATTTCTTTGACCATAGATTCAACATCATAATATTATCAAGTACTGGTAGGCATTCCTAATATATTTTTTTCTGTAGGTATTGTTGGGTGTTTAACGAAATTTTGAAGGCTCTTCCACCCAACCTTTGACGACATCCTTTGTGCTCAATTAGTTAGTGACGACGTAAAAGTGGGAATCCATTTGTGATTCTAGCATCGGTAATGATACATAAGGTGGTAATCGTGTGCCATAAAAGAGGTAAGCCTGTATCCACTAGCACAGGTAAGAGTCATGGTCTTGTTATCTGTATGTGACAGTATCCAACTGACGATGTCGGCACATGGATAGAAAAATTACCTACGTGCAACCTTGTGGGAATTAAAATTTCACACTTCAGACTAGCAGGAAATGAAAGGTTCACACTTGCATGAATCGAAATATCCCCATTCACACTTATAGGAATTGAAATGTCACACTTCACACTAGTAGGAATTAAAATACTACTAGGACACTCATGCAAAAATGTATATCATTCTTTGTTAGATAGGTAATCACATAGACAAGAAAGTAAATCACTATGCTGAAAAGCAAACACATAAGAATGAAATTAAAACACTCTTTTTGGAAAGTGAACACACAAACAATAAAGTAAATGGGTGTCTTGATCAAGTTAACTGCTCATTCCTAAAATTTTCAATACAAATGCTCATAAATTGATGAGAGACTGCAAATTGTGATAAAGAAATCCTAACTCACAAGCTAAATTAAGACTAATACCATAAAATTGCAAAGAGAATGAATCATTGTTTGATTCAATCAACACATAACATTAAAAAATATAGTAAATCATGGTGAATGCATGAAGCTCATTTACACTTTTTTGCAAGCACATGGGTTGGGAGGGGGGAAAATATATCTCAATCGAGCAATATTTTAGCCCTTGATTAAGCTATTTGAGGGTTTAAAAAATAAACCCTCGATCGAGCTACATGCTCGATTAAGCTCTCTTTTTTTTTAAATCGCCAAAAACACAACAGGGAGTTTATGGTTGGAAGGGATCAATCAAGCCCTTGATTGACTATGTCAAAAGCTAAATCAAGGGTTTTTTAAATCCTCATCTGAGTTATTTTAAAATTTACCCTAAGCACTCGATCGAGCTTTTTAAGTGTTCAATTGAGCTCTCGAGGGCCTAAAAAACATAGTTTTAGCTCCCCTCCTGCAATTTTATTTGAAAAACCATCTTGTAGCATGGTGAACTTAATGAAATATTTATCCTGAGCTAGCGGATTTGATTACATGCACAAAATGGAAATGGAGAAAGAACTAGGAAGCTTATTAATTAATAGCATTTAGAATTACAACAGTCTTCTCTTCATTCACTTATGCATTCCCCTTGGCTTGAGTAAAGGAAGGTATTATACAATGCTTTAATCTCTCAATTTGATCATGACATCAAGAGACAAACATGAGAATATATGATTTTAAAGGTGTTCTCCCTTCATTACAACAAAATAGTCAAAATATGGAAAACTTGGGCATCCGTTGATTCACTCAACCACTATGACAGGAAAGGAGGTTGAGTCAAATTAGTTACAGTTAAGCTCTCCATGTTAGGTGACCACCCACCCTTTTCATTTTCTCCATTGCGAAATTAAGTGGTTGATCCCTTCATTGAGTAGCTAGTAGTGGTAATTATGCATATAGTACTTGATTTCGTTGTGTTGCTGAATTGTCCACAAAATTGTAGTAGTTTCTTCAATGGTCGATGTGTTAAGGTGTTGCAACATTAGTTCTCAGTTTTGTTTTACCATTGATACTCCTGGATTTTTTACAAAATTGGTATTCAATTGTGTTGTAGAATTAATACTCCAATGTGGTATGACATCGATGCTCATAATTGTGTTGTAGTAACATTATGCTAGAGGTGTTCTAGCAACAATGTGTTAGAGGTGTTGTAGCAATTGAATGTGTGGTGTTGCAGCAACGAGAGTTGGCTTAAACATAAAGGTGTTGTAGCAACACTAAGGTGTTGCAACAATTAAATTTCTCCAAATATTTTGTCATTGCCTCCAAGGGTACCTGTAGGATTTTTTCTAAATTATTTCTCATGAGTTCTCATTAGTTAGCATAAAAGGCATATTCTTTCCTTAATACATAATAATAAACATTAAAAGTGATATAACTACAAAAATATTGTACGTTGGAAAAAAATGCATCGTTGTGATGAAAACGGGTTATAAGCTGGCATGGAGATGGGAAATAAGTATAAAAAATGTGGTGAATCAGTGCTAAAAGGATGCCAATTTGCACACCTATCATCTTCCCCCAGTCGAAAGTGTTGCATGTACCCATGCAAATAGATATTTAGTGTGAATGAGAGTGAGAGTGACCCCGATGGAGGTTGATGATGTTGTTTTCAACCTCCCATACATCATGGGAAAATAAGTAACATTTTATCCTCTCAATGTTCCTCTAGCAACCAACCTCTTCCTTCAATGTTCCTACATGTTCCTCAATGTTTCTCTACCCAGTGATGAGAGGGATCGAATATCTTTGCATCTTAAGATATTTTCATCTCAACATATTTGATCCCTCTGGAGATTTGGTAGATCCGGACTTAAGATACATATAGACTAGTTTAATTCCTCTTTTAAATATGTTATATTCCACATTAATATCATTGGAAATACCATGTGTTCTCATAAACTTGGAGCTAAAGAAAACCACCAGTAACTTGACCAAGACCACTTTGAAACCACTAGTCACTTGACCAAGTCCACTTTACCTTAACTAACGAAAGAAAATTAATTAAAAATAATAATAAATTAGAATTTTTATTTAAATATATGGTTATTTCTATTTCTAATTTACATTAACTACCCAACAAAAATTGAATAAAATAAATAATAACTATAATTTTTGTTTTAACATAAAGCTATTTTTATTTATTTATTTATTTTATTTGTACATAGTCAAAAGGATCACACGGTAGAGTTTTACAACATATCTTGCATACTCAGCTCCACAACACCACTAGGGGAAATGAGGTGTAGTCAACCAAAGTATAGCTACAAAGTATAGTCAACATCTCTTGAATTAGAAATCCCAAGTGTCATCTCAAAAAAGTACGAAGGTAATAACCAACTCAACAACTTATAACCAACTATAACATGTTAGTCCACAACTTGTAATAGCATGGTCCATGCATGTAACAACTTGTAAAAACTCAGTCCAAGCCCTCAACTACCTCAGACCTCACATGACTCAAAATAATTCCCTCATGCTAGCAAAAATCCTCTTGATGTTCTGAAAGACTGACAAAGACCTTCACATTGGAGAAGTAAGCCCAATCATAATTCCAATCCCTACCCGAACCAGTAGTAAGGAAATCACAAGAGACCTTTCCACCTAAATCACGACTTGAACTAGCTAGAGAAAGTGAAAAAACCACAGTCTCATTGTTCAACCTAGAACAAGACTTGTGCAAGATAAGGGTCCCAGTCCCTTTGTGAGAACTAGCTCAGAATCCAACGTATTAGTCTCACATACAGAAGTTCATGAACCACATTGAATTATCCTTTCACAACGATACCTTGAACATTCAATAAGATCACCCTACCATGGAATGTGGCCCACATGTAGAGGAACAACATGAGGATATTCCTCCTTTCTACATCACCCTCAATGCTATGATAAAATTATTCACAATTTTATGTTAGAATCAGGAGTGTCTCACAACCTCATGCCTAAATCAGTCATGCTGGAATTGGCTTAAACATCACCAAACCTTACCATGACCTTTATTCATTTTATTCTAGAAGTGTCAGGTGCCTAGGTCTCATCAAACACTTCGTGATATCTATTGAAAATGGCAACAAAAAATCCTGAAAATCGCATCAAGAAGGATTTTAATTTAATTTTCCCTTAATTTAATTAGAAGTAAATTTTAATTCCACATCACATGAAAACTTATACGAGTTAACTAAGTCAGGAAGACTTAGTTAGTTCAGTTAATTTGAGTTTAGAGTCTAATGGGAGGCATGTAGAGTGTTCCCTAAATTTTGGCAGCCCACAACAACATATGCTTAAGATTTGGCAACATGAAAGAAGAACGTAGCGAAGGCAAGAAGGATTCCATTAGAAGGAGTTCGAGATGATATTGTCTCGAACCTCCATGGCAAGTCTACTCTATATGCTACATGGAAGGCCTTAACCAATTTGTTTCATAAAAAAAATGACCATAGGAAGTTGGCGCTGAAGGAAAAACTCAGAAATATCAAGATGGAGGAGGGCAACACAATACCAAAGTACTTGACCAATTTCACCCAATGTCAGTATGAGCTTGGAAGTGTTGGTATTACCGTTGTTGAGGATGATCTCGTGAGCCTAGCACTTCTAGGCCTTCCCAAGCGCTACCATAACTACTAGGATTCAGTAAATGGGAGAGAGAATTTATTGGAGTGGGAGCGAATATGGCTCAACTTGGTGCAAGAGGAGATAAGGCGAAACACTAAAGACGATACCTCTTCCAAATAAACGGAAGAAGACTTTGCTTTAATCAACAAAGGAAAGAAAGCCAAGGGAAATAAATCCCAAGGTAAAGAGGGAAAGAAGAAATACTTGTCCAACATCAAGTCTTTCCACTGTCACAAGTTCGGGAACTATGCCATGAAATGTCCACAGAAGAAGGCAAGCAAGAAGGAACCTGCAGTTGCAACAACATGTGAAGCTCTAGCTTCACAATTTAAGATTAATTTTACTCGCATTGCATGCATGGAAAGCACAGTAATGGGAAGCATGTTGTCTCTTGACATCGGTGTCTCGTTCCGTATGATGGGTAATAGAGATCTCTTCAGTGACTTAGAGGAGAAAGAGCGGGGTTTTTAACTGAGGCTTTCCCCAGATAAATCTTTCTGTCATGTGATTGAAATTCTTCCTCTTTATTGTTCATGTGATTTTGTGATCGTAATTAATTTCTGCAATTTGTAGAATAGATTCAAGTATTTTTTTTATCATATTACAAGATCATTTCATTCTACATGGATTTTCTACAATGTCTATCACCCAAATCCCCATGAAGAGCATGGTCATGGACATTGTTGTGGCTAACATTCCAGTGGTCTATACAATGTTACCTTATGGATCTTGGGCCAGAAAATTAGGCATAACCTTGCACATGGATTTATCCTATGCAACCATATTGTTATTGGAGGTCTAGAGGGGAGACTGTATAGAGAGTCTTAATTCCTATATATTGTAAGTGATGCCAAAAGGTCTACGAATCAACCTCTATATTCCATAGAAGAATTCATTAGCTCTTACAACCTATTCATGAACCCAAAAATGATGCCAAAAGTAAATGAAACTCCCTACTAAAATCAAATAGTTATAGGACAATTTTGTACAATTATCCAAAACAAATAAATGAAGAAACATATTTTAAAATATTTCATATACAACAATAATTTATTTATCATGAACTTTGTATATTCTATATTTATTGTATGTTATTTAAATTATGTTTATTTTACTTTCATAAAAATAAATCAAAACTATTATTTTTAATCAAAACTTAAGATTTATATTTTCATTAAAACTTTACATCAAAATAACCAATTAACAATTATAATTAAATAACAATGAGTTTTCAAAAATATATATAAACTTCTAAATTATAAAATACAATAAGATACATTTCTAATAAACATATAAAAAAATTTATTTATAAAATATATACATATATAATCTTTAACAAATAAATAAAATAAATATTATAATTTATTTATATAAAATTTCATTCAAAATTAAAATTATAATCCACTTTACATATATAGAATTTCAACATATACATTTCAATAAAACATAAATAAATTAATAAAATAACAACTGCATAATAATAATAATAATAATAAAAAAAAAAAAACTCAATCTTTTTCAATCTTTTTTATTTTAGCTCCTCCCAATAATATTGTGCCTATCACACATCCCATTATTGTATAAGCCATGTTATTTTATTACATAATATAAGATAATAAAATATCCTTCGAAAATTTTGAACGTCGACAACTATGAAATGTATATTGTGGAGCTGGAGAACAAATGATGTAGGTTTATATTTACAGCCCGTGATAAGTGCGGGAATCAATGTAACAACGGCAGGGTGGGAGCCATCAACATCGGGCGCAAATTGAATTTTAAATTTCAAATTTGCGGATATGTGTTTTAGGCGAGCCTTATTTCAGCTGCCATAGGCCCATTAATGCGGCCCAGGCAGCTGATGCCCGCCGCACGATGGTCTACACTTTTAATCGGACGGTGAGCATCAGCTGCCTAGGCCGCATTAATGGGCCTATGGCCGCTGAAATAAGGCTCGCCATGTGTTTTATGGATAATTATGTGATGGACACAACGCATATATCAACCTCATGTATGTGTTTTGATCGGAAAAATTGTTCATCAGGAAAAAATTATGTACACGGTTCACTGTCAATCCAAATGTCAGATTCCTTCTCCCAACATTGTCCTAATGAGATGTATTAATGAACGTATAGACTTAGAAATAAGGCTTTTCTTTGAGTTATGACCCTAGACCTAGGGCAACCAATATTTCCTGGGCTATTGGCTCATTAATTCCCTTTAAGTAACAATGACCATGGCGGAGGTCTGACGGTGGAGGGAGAAGGTTTTCATCCCATCCACCAAGGTTCAAATCTCCGTGGAGACATACCCCTGTTGTGTCTTGGCTAGAAGAGTAGGCGACCCCATAGTGGACGTCTCGGCTCTTGTTGAGGCATAAGTTAATTGCTATTGTGTGCGGCTTGCAGGCTGTTGCACCTAACCTAGGTTTATAGTGGCAGCGAGTTGGATTTGAACCCGGGCTTATAGTGGCAGCGAGTTGGATTTGAACCCGGGCCTTGCTCAAGCAACTCTCACCAGTTACCGATTGTCCTAGATCTTTAAAAAACAATGACCATGGCAACCCATGCCATGCACCTCATGTTGCTAAAACCCTGTCTTATCATCTAGTACTGCCGGCAGGAAAAGAATCTGTTTCCTTGACGTTTACACTCGTCCGTCCTCCAACTATCTTTTCACTCTCTGACGTCGTTTGCCTCCCACGTTTATTGACTTCCGTTTCCATTTCGTTAAAAATTAGTCTGTTATGTTATGCGGTAACCCACCACCATACATGATGCCTCATGCATATTCAACCATGGATTTTCAAATTCAAAGAGGGATAATGAATTTTGAAAATGACCGCCTCTGAAAAGTTAAATTCGATAGCAATACCTGCAAATCTCTAATATCGATAGCAATACCTGCAAATCTCTAATAATGCATAATATTAGATAGATTCCAGAACTTCCGAGTTGCTCTATTCCATTTATTATAAGATTTATATCTTTACTTGGCGAGCAAGTCCGTCAAAGTTCTACCTCCTCTGTAATAGTTTTATGCAGTATTGAATGGTTTAAAGAATTATATATTCATTATAAGAGAGTAACGTTCAACTTCCAGAATTGATTTGGTTTTATTCGTCCAAATTTCAGAATTGATTTGGTTTTATTTTCTTCCATAATCAACAATGTTCCACAAGTTACCATATAGAAGCATTTATTTACAAAGTTACAACATAGAAGCACTTCATTTACATAAATATAATTGTAGCTTTGGAGATGACATATATATCCAACATAATTGTTGAATAATATAGAGTTGAATGTATATTTAATCAACACTCGACTTTGAATGCATATTTATTTAGGATGTTTTTCGGATGATGTTTATAGCTGTAAGTTATCAAGTTTTAATATTACGTTTAGTTAAATTAATTTTTATTTAAAGTTAAATTTATTTATAGTGTTTTTAATTATTTTTTATATTAAAAATAATATTATTAATTATTAAAATGGAAAAAAAAGGTTAATTTACCAATATAGATGGATTAAAAATGTATTTTGAATAAAATTTTAATAGTTAATATTATATTTAAAAATAATATTTTAATTTCATGTAGGACAATGGTATAATGGATAAATAATCTAATAATGAAATTAATTTTGAAATTTTTATAAATTAATTAAATTAATTGCAAATTTCATATTGAAACTAGATGTGAATCTCAAATTGTCTTTATCATTGTCTTGAGTTTTACCCATATATTGACTGTGACACTTTATAAATCAATTGAGAATCTCACACTGAAATTAATTGTGAACTTAATATTGAAATTAGTTGTGAATATCAAAGGGTTGCTATCATTATCTTAGGTTTTACTTTTATCCATATAAAGATTTGTTTGATTGGCACAACACACCTTCTCTCCTTTTTACAACAAATCCATTTAGCTATTTCACGAAGATTTAATCCTTAAGTTCAATCTTAAAAAATGTCTTCTTCACATATATTTTGTTTTCTTCCAAACCATAGACAACTATTAGTGCTAACAACAATTATTCCAAACCATCAACAACTATTACTACTTACAACAACATAATAGAGGCCCCCCTGGCCACTAGATATAACATCTCAACATAACCATCTACCTTCTCTTAAAAGTATTATTGTGCTACCAAATAAGCTTTATAATGCTCCATGTAAATATTTGCATTATACTTCCTCTTGAATTCCCATTTGAATCCAAGTGACCACCTTCATTTAGGAAAATCTAGTAATGGTGATGTTCCGAGGCCTTCATTCTTCCTCCATGGTTTTCTTCTTATGAAGGGGCCCGTCACCATTAATATCCTCTTTAGTATTGCTTTGACTCGTCAGCCATGATAGATAAAATAACTAATATATTTTGGCTCATAGCCATATATATCATTGTTATTTTGGTCATGTAGAGTCCGCTTCAAACATTTCCCTTGATTAAGTTACTTATGTTTAAGGTGAAAATTTTCATAAAATGCTAATGAAATATTATTTTTACACTGATTTCCACTTTCTTCTATTGGAATTTCAAAATCTAAGTTCACTAATAAATATTCAACTTGAACTTTGGTGAAGTATTGAAAATTTGGAATTGCTATAGGATATACATTTCTATTGATATTCTTCACATTGATCCATACAATTTTTTCCTCCTTAAAAACTACATTCCCACTATGGGTATGCCAACGCTTAGGTCTAGTTGTGTTAGTTCTCAGTGGTAGCCATAGTCGACACTTTTGGCTTGCTCCAA
Source organism: Pinus albicaulis (assembly GCA_034641835.2). Classification (NCBI taxonomy): domain Eukaryota; kingdom Viridiplantae; phylum Streptophyta; class Pinopsida; order Pinales; family Pinaceae; genus Pinus; species Pinus albicaulis. The sequence goes on along the minus strand of JAXQQM020070825.1, from coordinate 59,222 downwards.
ATATTTTCCAAGTCTTTGGGCATCCCAATCCTCTGTTTTAATTGTCATGTCAAACGAATTTGTGTTATGCTTAAATTTTAAATTAAAGCTTTGAATTAAATGAGAAAATACTATAATTGGGGATACCTCCATGTATATATTTAAATTCACCAAACTCAAACACCTCTTGATATTTTTGTCACTCCAAGGAAAAATAAACCCTCTTCTCATTTCTAAGCACACATATTTCTTAAAAAAAAAAAAAGGTCTTTCATATCACTAATTCCATGGCTAACATACATATTTCTACTAATTATATGTTCTCTTCATGAATATGTCGAATCTATGACTACAACATTGATTCCTTCAATTATGTCATTATTTTTCCAATTTTGATTTATGTTGCATTCTAACTACCCATAACTTGAGCAGTCACGTCCAAATTCTGCAAATTTACAAGGTGAACACCATTGTCCAAAATCATAGTCCTTAATACTAGTGTATAACCTCACATATAAAGAAGATTGTATTAGCACTCATGTCAATGGTTTGACTTATTGAATATAAATTTCATCCAAATTCTTTTACATGTTGCACATTCGCTAAATACTTCATGGATCCATGTTTGTATTATATTTTTACATTACAATGTCTAACAATTGTATGTTCATAATGCTAAAATTTGTGGGCATGACACATTGTATTAGCACTCATGTCAATGGTTTGACTTATTGAATATAACTTTCATCCAAATTCTTTTACATGTTGCACATTCGCTAAATACTTCATGGATCCATGTTTGTATTATATTTTTACATTACAATGTCTAACAATTATAGATTCATAATGCTAAAATTTGTGGGCATGACACCACTCCTACTTACCATGTTCTATCTTATTTATTTTGTATGAAAGAAATTTATAATATATGTAGCCTTGAAGATGTTAATCCAATCCAGTAAGTGTGAGTTGTAGCTCATCTCACATCAATGAGATTTCTTCCATAGTTCTATTTCTTCACATGCCAATTTATATCTATGGTGTACATACTGATTGATCCTTCCGTTGTGTGCTCAACAACTCCAATCCAATTAATTAACCAACAATTTTGAATTCAATAATACTTAAATAAAAATATTACTGTAATATATTATTAATGTGATATATATATATATATATATATATATATAATCTATTAATTTTTTTGAATTTTGTTATATAATGTCGTTTATATATACAAAAATATGTGGGAAGTTAGTTTTTCTATTACTCAAGTATTTTTTTACAATTCATAGAGCTTTGTGTTACAAGTCGAGGAACCATATGAGATTAGAATTATCCTTCTTCAACACATTAACAAAAAAAAAAACCAAAAATTTATCCAAAGAGCGTGAGTATACATGAGATCATATATATGAGAGCTCTGCATTCCAGAACAATTAAAATTTAAGCATGACACTAATTCGTTTGACATGAAAATTAAAACAGAGCAATTAGGATGCCCAAAGACCTGGGAAATATTTGGAGCAAGCCACAATTGTAGACTATGGCTACCACTGAAAAATAACACAACCACGATCAAGTCGTGACCACTGAAAACCTTTGCAACCTTATCTAGAATGTGATAAAAAAGAACCATCACTAAAAAAGAAGCTTAAGATAGGTAGATGATTTTATCATAACTAATAGTACCAATGATAGAATGTTTCTTATATGATCTAAGTGTTGGCCTTTGCATTCTTTCCTCTTGCAAATGAATTCACTTTACCCTTGCCGATGAGTCAAATCAAATTGAAGGTCATGGCAAAAGAAGGCATGCATTCAGTGGGTAGCAAGCATTTATGATTTTTCTAATAAGAGTATTTTATATTTTATTTTAGAATTTGTGAAATGTATTTGCTTTAAGTTCCAAGAGGTTTTACTTTTTACAATTATATTTAGGTTTTAGATTTAAGTAGTTTTACATTTTCGTTCCCGTTTAGGTTTAGGACTATAATGTTGGGTTTATATTTTGTTTTAGGTTTTTAAAGTTTAGAATGTGCTTTTATTATTAGGATTTTCATTTAACTTTTAGCTTTAATATTAGATTTTAGGTTTAAAGTTTTAGAATATGTTTAATATTATAGTTTAGGTTTTATATTTTAAGTTTAGTTTTATGTTTTAAGTTTTAGGTTTTTAAATTTAAAATTTAGGTTTTAATATTAGATTTTAGGTTTAAGTTTTAGATTTACTTTTTTATTTTAGATTTTCTTTTAGGGTTTTTAAGTTTATAAATTTTAATATTAGGATTTTATTTTTAGGTTTTAGATTTAATATTGGGTTTTTTATTTTAAGTTTTGAAATAATGTTTAATAATAATATGATTTTTAATCTTTACATGAATGTAATAATTATTAAAAATATTATTATTATTATATATTATTCATAATATTTTAAGTTTAAATATTGATAAAACTAATATTAATTATTATATAATATTAATATTTTAGTAATGACAAGAAATTTATTATTGCTGGTGAATTTGAAATAAAAAAGAGAGATACAAATTTCTTATACAATCCGCAGAATAGAAAATCACAAGATAGAAACACATGCAATGACATACAACCATCAAAACACAAGGAAAATCTAAAGTCTATTTCTATAGTTCCCAAGGGAAAAATTTCTGCTTTAGTGGGGTCCGAGTGGCCAGCATCGAATGGAGGTGGTTTCTTAGGTGGCAGCGTGAGAGAGGCTCTAAAGAGGCAGCACTAGGAATGGAATGTGAGTGTATGCTTTTGAGGGAAATTAGGAAACTTCACAGTTGAAGGCAGGTACGCAGGGATTGAATCTTTGACTACAGGGATTGAATCGTGACGCTAAAACCTGTGGTGGGTTTTGAACATTTAGTTCACTGAACTCTTCTGATCAAAATATTTTTACTTGGAAAATGAAGAATTACACTAAAAATTTTGCTGACAAATGAACGTTGGAGGCACAATTAGGTAGTGACTAAAAGGATCATTATGTACTCTCGAGATTCATAACAAATTTTGTCTTAAATTAAATTAGAATACTAAACACTCACCTTGGAAGCTATTAGTAACGACACTCTAAATATGGTTGGTGTCAAAATTAATGGTAGAGATGCACTCATCATCCTTCATAAGAAGATGAAATGCATTAAACTTTTAATATGATTTGAGAACACCTCCATTTCTTTAATGGAGAGCCCACAACTTAATACAGTAACAGTGTCAGGGTTATATCTTCCTCAATGGCGTTCAAATTCATTTCATTGGATAAGTTGAAAAGTATTTCATAGAAAGGTTATTGATAATGGAAACTCAATGTTTAAATACATACATATAATTTTTTGTTAACCAAACTTATAAACAGTGAAAAGATGATTATACATGTGTTTTTGAAATTGGCGAGTTGAAATTTTATACAAGGGATTGCTATAGGAAATGAAAATGAAATTTAGTATTGAGCTTAAATGGTAATTTCGAATGTTGGTACTACATATTCTTCATTGACGTGAAATCTTCATTTTTTTGGGTTTTTATGGTTAATTTAAAGGATGATTTTTATGTTTTATAAACATTAGTTCTTTAAAAGCTCAATGTGGTTATAAGCGTAGTTGATTTTCTTTGATTTTCTTTGCTTGTACTAAAGTTTTATTAATTAAAAATAAAAATAAAAATATGTTATTTTAAAATTTATTAAAATTTATAAATATATATATATATATATTTTTTTTAGTAAAAAAAATTCAAATTACGATATTATTAAAGAAATGTTTAATTTATTTTTTTTCCAATAGAAACTAAAAAAATCAAGTTAATTAATATATTGAAAAAGTGTTTAGGTTATCTCTTTCAAAATTCCAATAATTATCTCATGTAGCTTTGTAATGTTTGATGCAACTAGCATTTTGCATGCAAATGTTTGTCATTACACTATAATTCAATACAATTTACACTATAAACTAATACCATGACTTCCATTCGAATTTTGAAGTTCCATTCTCATTACTATGTGACATATGAAATGATTCTTGGATTTAACATTTATAGGTATATTTACATGAGAATAATATGTTAATTTGTGTATGAATGGAAGACAAGTTTTCAATATAAAAGGATTGAAATTTTTATTTTTGAGATGTGCATGTGTGTGAATCTAAAGTAATAAAAATATTTGATTTTATTACTTTTAAATTAAATATGTTTAATCATAGTTTGAGGCAGAATTAATGTAATAAGGGGCAATGGTGATGGAAAATGGGGCATTAAAATAATATTCTATCATAAATTTAACCTCATTATGACAATTTCATTCAAAGAATCCATAGTTCTCTCTAATAATAATTTCTTGAATTATTGTAGGTATGATGTTTATAATAAAATAAATTAAAAATGATTTTTGGCATGCCTTATTGTAGGTATAATGTTTATAAGAGAAGAAATACAGATAATAGGAATTATGGAGGATTAGAGTTTTACAAAATAATAGTTTAAAAGTAGTGTAGGTTAGCTATGTACATGATCTCAGCAAAGGCTTTTTCATCTGCAAAATGCAAGGGACATGGCCTTAAATCTTAGTTTGAAATCCAAGAGTTATCCTCATTTGAAGGTTGGGAGATAAATAGGTCATCCTAGGTATGTATGCATCCCTAGTTCTAAGTATAAGGTAGGCCTCTATAAAGAAGTAATAATTCTTAACCTCTCCATTTGGCATAGTAGGTGAAAAATCATTTAAACATAATTTAAAAGAAAAATAAAAAAATAATATTTTGTATGGAATAAATATGATATAAATATCAATTTGGAAATTTTTTAGGACTATTATATACATATTATAAAAAAACATGCTTAGCATCCTTACTTTCTAAATGATTCTCTCTCGTTATTATACAATAATGTAAGTTTCATATGCCTCCTTAATTATTGCAACAAAAACACTTTCTAATTTAAGCATACTATGATTTTTGGATTCATTGGATTTCTATATTATAAGTGAAAATAATGTATATATGTTATTTCCACTATATCCCCTGTAGTTACATCCTTTTTTTAACTTCCAAAATAATTCAAAATGAACTAAGGACCAATTGATTATCATTTAATTCGATCACAACTTTTCTATTCTTAGGTGAACTTTTTGTTTCTTCACTCTCAATACCTACAAAACTTTCAACATCTGTAAAATAGAATGTTTTAAACATGTAGCTATTGTTATTATTAACTACTACATTATAAGTAGAAATTCAAAAAATATATTATTATGCTTGTCATATATTAATTTTTTTTATAATTAATAATGATAATAATAATTTTTTTTAAAGTTATAGTTTAGTTAACTTTTAGAGTAGATGGTGATAGGTTGTTATGTTAAGGAACTTCATGGTGTAAAAGTCACATGTTTGAAATTTTGTGGGAAAAAGGCCATCCACACTAAGGTGAACTCACATCTCAAAAAAATCGTACACACTTCTTTGTATTCTTACCATAAATATGTTTTGTGCCCTATTTAAATATAAATAAAGGAATTGTTAATATATATATATATATATAACCAAAAAAAAAATACTTAAATAATACTAGACCATTTATCAATAAAGTTGTCATATTTAAATGTTAGTATTGAAGTGGTAAAGGCTCAAAACTTTATCCATTTTTGCATATTTCATTATAAGGCATGTATATTGTACTTTAAAACTTTAGTTTTCCTTTTCATAAATTCAAAATTAAAATAAATATGAATCCATATATATGCTCTCTTCATGTACATGATACATCTATTATTACAACTAAGCAGAGTTCCATGGTAATGATATGATTGTCCATGCATGCAACATTGACTAAGATATAAATTTAAAAGTAACTTAACTTGCAAACTTGATCGTTTGTAAATGAAACAGATAAATCTATTCTAACTACACTCATCAAAAGTAATGTAACATTGCTAGAATATAACATTAAATCCACATCATGAATTTAAAATCCAAAGAAGACATTGTCATATACAAAAGTTCAAATTCTTGTATTTGTATTCCAAATTGGTCTAGTTATACATTTTTCTCTTTTACAAAATGGAACTTCATTCCCAACCTAGATAATGGAAGCTCATGTCCATAAATGACATAATGGAAAAATGGCATTGTGACTGATCTAGAAATTGGGTCTATAAGTCACCCTCGCCACACTTGGCACTCCTAAGTGCATTTCAAAATTGATATTGCTGCAAAAATTCAATAACCAATTAGTTGTAAAATCCAAAATGCATAGAATCAATTTCCTTAATTCATGGTAAGATTTTGATTAACTACTCATTCTCATCATGAAGATCTAAGGAAATGGAGAAGATTTTCCTTCATGGGTAGAAAGTGGAGCACTTGGTGATGGATATAGACACGATATAAAGACATGGTGGAAGTGAAATAGGAAAATGTAGTGGGTGTGGGTGATGATACACCCCCACTGGTTGTACGATAGTGGGAATCACCCTAGGGTGAGGGATCGCCCTGGGGGGGGGGGGAATTGGAATGCCAAGGGTGGATGATTGAAACAATGAGAAGGGTGGATGACTAAATGGTAGGGGTGGGAATTAGGAACGGTTTGGGGAGGTGGTTATAGGCATGAGAGAATTTATGGAGAAAGGTGGTGGGTGTGGGTGAAAATACATGCCCATTGGTTGTACAATAGGAGGAAGCACCCTCGGGGAGGAAATTGGGATGTTATTGACTGGAGCAGTGTTCCTAGTGCTATAGTATTTTTCACCAACATTCTCATCAAATAATTGAAGTCGACAAGCTGGAACGTTGTGAGATGTGGGTCCCTTGACTGTAACAATAAATAAGTTCATATAGTTATGCCAATGCATCGAAAATTATAATATATCATATTTCACATTAAACAATGCATGCCATCAAATTTTCATACCATTTTTCTGTATAATAGAATGTTGCACTAACTCAAGAATGTGGTCCACATTTCTTTGGTGTTGAGAAGATAACTCTAGTTGCTCATCCATGTTTCTTTTTTTCGCACGAACTCGTCCAATCTTTTCAAATTGTGGTTTATCTTTCCCTGATCTTGACTTGTGCACACATCGCCTTTTCTTATTGGCTGGGCTCAAGAAACTATGTTTTCTCTTAGTAGTGATCTTGGATGGAGTTATAATATTGAAAAACATTTTGTTGTATTCTTGACATGCTTTGTCTACCAAATTGTTCAATGCATATGCTTGCTCCAAATTTGTAGGTATTATGGATCTCAATTTATCATGAGTTGATGAGTTAACACGTTTCATATCATCATCTTCAAATAATGCACTATCTGGTCGTACATTGGTTAATTCAACATTATAAATGATTGTTTCATTATAATAATTTATATTGGGAGGAGAATCAAAGCATGGCGAAAACTCTGTGTGGATTTTTGGGCCCAGTATAGGTGTTTCATTCAAATCAAATCAAATTGTAGGCCTTTTTGTAGTAGGATTAGTAACATTCGGCAGTACATTTTCACCCAAACTAATGTTACTCAACAACATCTCAACTTTTAGTACATGTTTACAAACATTTCCATTCAAGGCCCAATTGCAATTATAGAAGTGTAGATTGGAATCTTTATATATGACATTGTACCAAATATCACGTGTATCCTTATTTTGGCTATGAACCCTCAGACCAAATATCACCTCCTATACCATCATCATCCCCCTTATTCATCTAACCATGGCTCCTAGATTGCGCCAAAGAACACTCAGAGGAGACCAGAGAGGTGTGCTCCCTGGTCGCCACCACCTAGGGCTAGATAACCGCTTGGAATCCGTTGAAGGCTCCTCCTTGGGCAGCCATGTTAGAGAGGCCCCCCAAAGCCCTGAGCACGACCAAGAGGAGGATTCCCCCACTCATGTAATGCAGAGAGGCAGTAGTGGACCAAGGAAATCCACCATTGCGCACTAGATGCACCCATTGCCACGCAAGACCAATCCTCTTCCGACTCAGGAGGATGAAGGGGATGACACATATGTCTGGATAATGGATTCGGAAGGCACCTGGACACGAGTTCCAAATTTCAAGTACTCAGTTGCTCCAATCCTCTGCGCACCTACCTCTAGGCCTCTGTGTCAGCCCACTTCTAAAGAGGAAGTCGTTGCGCAAGAGTATGTCTGTCCCATTGTGGAGGAAGATCCAGATAGCGATGATGATGCAAAATAATCATGACTACGCAACAGTTCAACTCTTCTTAGTTTTCTGTCATGCATGTTATTATCCCAGAATCTCTATTTTCACTGGTGCTATGGAACACCCTGTAATTTTCTGTTAAGTTTTTTCCGAGCTGGTTTCCTCCAAGGATGCAGGCCCACACTTGCGCAACAAAGGTTGGGATTGGTTAAGCACAACTTACCAACTTAGCTTGTAGCATATGTACTGTTTATTTTTGAATTAATATAGTTTAGCCTCAATTACTAAAAAAAATATTATTAACTATTAAAATGAAAAAGAAAAAAGTTAATTTATTAATATAGATAGGTTAAAAATGTATTTTGAATAAAATTTTATAATAGTTAATATTATTTTTAAAAATATTTTTTAATTTCATATAGGATTATGGTACATTTTGAATGGATACATAATCTCATATTGAAATTAATTTTGATTTTTTTATAAACTAACTCAATTAATTGTAAATTTCATATTGAAACTAGATGTGAATCTCAAAGTGTCTCTACCATTGTCTTGGGTTTTATTCATATCCATATAATGATGTATTGACTCTGAAATTTTATAAATTAATTGAAAATCTCATACTGAAAGTAATTGTGAACATAATATTGAAATTAGTTTTGAATAAGAAATGGTTGCTACCATTATCTTGGGTTTTACTTCTATCGATATAAATATTTCTTTGATTGGCACAACACACATTCTCTCCTTTTTACAACAAATCCATTTGGCTATTTTAGGAAGATTTAATCCTCAAGTTCATTGTTAAGAAATGTTTTCTTCACATCTATTTTGTTTTCTTCCAAACCATAGAGAACTATTAGCGCTAACAACAACATAATAGAGGTCTCCCCTGCCACTAGACATAAATTCTCATCCTAATCGTCTACCTTCTCTTGAAAGTATTATTGTGTTACCAAATAAGCTCTATAATTCTCCGCATAAATATTTGCATTTTACTTCCCCTTGAATTCCCATTTGAATCCAACTTCCCACCTTCATTTAGGAAAATTTCGTAATGGTGATGTTCCAAGGCCTTCATTCTTCCCCCGTGGTTTTCTTCTTATGAAGGGGCCCATCACCATTAAGAGCTTCTTTGGTATTGCTTTGACTCATCAACTATGAAAGATTAAATAACTAAAATATTTTGGCTCATAGTCATATATGTCAATGTTCTTTTGGTGATGTACAGTCCTCCTCAAACATTTCCCTTGTTTAAGTTACTTATGTTTAAGGTGAAAATTTTCATAAAATGCTAATGAAATATTATTTTTACACGGATTTCCACTTTCTTCCATTGGAATTTAAAATCTAAGTTCACTAATAAATATTCAACTTGAACTGCGGTGAAATATTGAAAATTTGGAATTCCTACACATATGTCTTTCTATTGATATTCTTCACATTGATCCATACACGTTTTTCCTCAAAATTCACATTCCCACTATGGGTATGTCAACGCTTACGCTTGTGAGTGTAATCCTCACACCCAAAAACCTTAAGATGTGAAATAGAGGGATTTTATGCATTTCAAGCCTATTTCATTGTCTTTTTACCCAAAACTAAACCACATAATATACTTGTCAATAGTTCACTCTAGTAGCCACAAGCCAACATCTATTTCTCAAAATAGCATTTACTTTCATATTTCATGCCTTCTCTGTAAATTTTTGATTCAACTTCTTAATGACATAATTTTCTTAGGAATATGATGATCATATATTTTTTAATGCCTTGAGATTACCAAAACTACTTTTGAACCCTTAGATCAATACTCGCTAACATAGTCACTTCTCAAGGATTTCCCCTACTTCCACTTTTGCTTTCAACAAAGAAACGAATATGTTAAAACATTTATTTCTCATAAATTAAAGCCTTGAATTACATGAGAAAATCCTCTAATTGGGGCTACCTCCATATATATATTTAAATTCACCTAACTCAGCACCTCTTGAGATTTTTGTCACTCTAAGGAAAATTAAAAATTAAAAAATGTCCTTCATATCACTAATTCCATGGTTAACATACCTAGTTCTGCTGATTATATGTTCTCTTCATGAAGATGTTGAATCTATGATTGCAACAAGATCATTATTGATTCCTTCAATTATGTCATTATTTTTCCAATTTTGATTTGACGTTGCATTCTAACTACCCATAACTTGAGTAGTCACATCCAAATTCTACAAAGTTGCAAGGTAAACACCATTGGCCAAAATCATAATCCTTAATACTAGTGTATAACCTCACATATAGAGAATATTATATTATCACTTATGTCAATGGTTTGACTTATTAAATATATCTTTCATCCAATTTCTACAAATGTTGCACATTTGGTAGCTACTTCAAGAATCCATGTTTGTATTATATTTTACATTACAATGACTAAGAATTATAGCTTCATAATGGTAAAATGTGTGCTCATTACATCACTTTACTTACAATGTTCTATCTTATTTATTTTGTATAAAAGAAAATTTATAATATATGTTGTTTTGAAGATGTTAATCCAATCCAGTAACTCTAAGTTGTAGCTCATCTCACATCAATGAGATTTCTTCCATAGTTTTATTTTTTCATGTGCCAAATTATATATATGGTGTACACACTAATTGAGCCTTCCCTTGTGTGCTCAACAACTGCATTCAAATTAACTAACCAACAATTTTCACTTAAATAATACTTAAATAAAAATACTATTGTAATATATTATTAATGTGGTTTATATATATTACGATAAAAATAATCTATTAATTTTTGTGAAGTTTGTTATTTAATGTGGTTTATATATAAAAAAAAAATTGTGTGAAGTTAGTTTTTCTATTACTGAAGTAAAGTTTTACAGGTCATAGAGCTCTATGTTATTCATCTGTGTATTGAGATTAAAAGTATCCCTCTTCAACATCTTGACAAACAAAAACAAAAACTTGCTCCAAAGAGCATGAGTATACATGAGAGCATAGATATGAGAGCTTTTTATTCCATACTCATTAAAATTTAAGCATAACACAAAGTCCTTTGACATGACAATTAAAACAGAGGATTGGGAAGCCCAAAGACCTAGAAAATCTTTGGAGCAAGCCCCAAGTGTCGAAAATGGCTACCACTGTGAACTACCACAACCACAATCAAGATGTGACCAATGAAAACCTTTGCAACCTTATTTGGACTGCGATCACAAAGAACCATAGCTAAAAAAAAAGCTTAAGATAAATATATGTTTTTATCATAACTAATAATACCAACAACAAAATGTTTCTTACTATTGGTCATTGCATTCTTTCTTCTTGCAAATATTTTGATTACAATTTAAGTAAATCAAATATTGTTGCTTCCTGCATTTATTTGTGTATCTCCCACTAGTTTTATATTTCTTAGTGAGAGAAAATTTTAAGGATAGAAATTTATCTAAAACTTTAAAAAACTTGGAAAATATTACTAGTCTCTAGCATGAAAACTATAAAATGTTTAGCAACATTTTTATTAATCTGCAACATATTTATAAAAATATTTAAATTTCTAATAATTTTATATATCTTTTATATAAAATTTCTACTAATTCTTAAATAAATAAATATTATTATAAAATTTGGTTGAATAATTTTCAGAAATAATAAAAATTCATTAATTTTTTTAACATGAAAAATCCTTACCTCTAAAATTTAACACCTAATATATTCTATATTCAACACACTACATCTCTCATCATTTCACTTCCTAAAATAATGCCTAATAACCAAAACTTTTGAATCAATGCTTATTCCTAAAATATGTTCCTTGTCTTCTACTATCACAATTAACCCACAATCCATCCAATTCGATATCCTATACTCTTGTGACTCATTGATACCCACTATAAAAACTTTACGAATATCTATCACAATTAACCCACAATCCATCCAATTTGATATCCTATACTCTTGCGGCTCACTGATGCCCACTATTAAACTTTAGGAATATCTAAAAGGAAACTATGCTATTCTATGCATCACTTATCACCTATTCAATTGATTTGATTAAGTAAAAAATTGAAGTAATTAAGATTATTTAATTAGATCATTAATCACATCACCATCATTCATCCTCATTGCATATTACTTCTACATAATTATCAAATTCATGAGGTATTTAGCCTCATTCTTATTTCCTGTTGTTTCTACAGATGCATTCATTAACTCATAATTAGATATATTAAGACTAATAAAGAAAACACCTTCTCATCGGACTTGTCCCAGTTCTCGTGCTTAGAATGTTATTCTTTTTCCTTCGTGATAAATTCCTTTTAATATTTTAAAATATTGAATCTTTGACTTGTACAAGTCAAACTTGTTTCCATTTATTTTATCAATTTTTAAATGTTTATAACTAATATATCTTTCGATTCCCCTGGTTAAGTTATCTGCTCCAAAAATCAGTTAAGTTGCCTATTCCAAAAATCACTTATGTAACAACATAATGTTGTATGTTTAGAGTTTTTTAATTTGGAAAATCAGATTTAATTCTTTGATAAAGATTAGGGATTTTTATTGGGCTTGTCTTATTCTTTCTATTTCACAATGGAAAATCCTTTTTGTTTCTTCATAACTTTCTTTTACTATATTTTAATAAGAGAATATTATGTTTTTGATTTCCACTAAGTAAAATTATTTTCATTTAATTTATTAATTTTTAAATTTCTATTTATCATCAACATTTCTATTATTATAGTAAGAATTCTTCCCACTATATTTTGTATCATTTCACATCCTATCATGACCCTTGGTCACCAAAGCTTCTAAATCAATGCTTATTCATAAGTTCTTCACCTTATGTTCGTATTTTAAATAAGTAAAATAGTGAAGGAATTAAGATTATGTGTACCCCTATCACTATCATTCATCCTTATAACATAAATTATTCTACATGAGAAATATCAAATTCATGAGGGATTTAGCCTCATACACTGAATCATTCTTATCATAAGGCTTATTTGTTTAGGTTTATCTAGATATATTTATTAACTCATAAATTCCCTTCTCATTGATCTTGTCCCAATACTACCACTTCACAATATCAAGATTCACCTTCACGATGACATCTTTCTTCTCTCTTATCAATATTATCAACAATTGAATGTCTATATGCCATTTATCTGACATTTTTTTTATTGGAAATAATGTCATGTATTATAAAAATATATATTCTTAATCTCACTTAAGTTGTCTCCAATTCCATTATTTCTGAAAATGATTCAACCAAATTTTATAGTAAAAAATATTTTACCTTAGAATTCGCAAAAAATTTACATACATGCTATATAAACCATTAGAAATTTGAATGTTTTTATAAAAATGTTGCCAAACGTTTTACAGTTTGCATGCTGGGGACTATTTATTTTCCAAGGTTCTTAAATTTTTAGATAAATTTCTCTCCTTAAAATTTTCCCTCACTAAGAAATATAAATTTAGTGAGAGATATACAAATAAATGCATGAAGCAACAATATTTGATTTACTAAAATTGCTATCAAATGGTTTTCAAGAAGAAAGAATGCAAATACCAACACGATAAGAAACATTCTATCGTTGGTATTATTAGTTATGATAAAAGCATCTACCTATCTTAAGCTTCTTTTTTAGTGATGGTTCTTTTTTATCACATTCTAGATAAGGTTGTAAAGGTTTTCAGTGGTCACAACTTGATCGTGGTTGTGTTATTTCACAGTGGTAGCCATAGTCTACACTTGTGGCTTGCTCCAAAGATTCCTAGGTCTTTGGGCATCCCAATTGCTATGTTTTAATTGTCATGTCAAACGAATTTGTGTTATGCTTAAATTTTAATCACTCTGGAATGCAGAGCTCTCATATCTATGATCTCATGTATACTCACAATCTTTAGATAAATTTTTGGTTTTTGTTTGTTAATATGTTGAAGAGGGATAATTCTAATCTCATATGGTTCCCCGACTTGTAACACAAAGCTCTATGACTTGTAAAAAAATATTTCAGTAATAGAAAAACTAACTTTCCTCATATTTTTGTATATATAAACGACACTAAATAACGAAATTCAAAAAATTTAATAGATTATTTTTATAGTAATATATATAAACCACATTAATAATATATTACAGTACTATTTTTATTTAAGTATTATTTAAGTGAAAATTGTTGGTTAATTAATTGGATTGGAGTTGTTGAGCACACAAGGGAAGGATCAATCAGTATGTACACCATAGATATAAATTGGCACCTGAAGAAATAAAACTATGGAAGAAATCCCATTGATGTGAGATGAGCTACAACTCGCAACTTACTGGATTGGATTAACATCTTCAAGGCTACATATATTATAAATTTTATTTACAAAATAAATAAGATAGAACATGGTAAGTAGGAGTGGTGTCATGCCCACAAATTTTAGCATTATGAATCTATAATTGTTAGACATTTTAATGTAAAAATATAATACAAACATGGATCCATGAAGTATTTAGCAAATTTACAACATGTGAAAGAATTTAGATGAAAGTTATATTCAATAAGTCAAACCATTGACATGAGTGCTAATAAAATATTCTTTATATGTGAGGTTATACACTAGTATTAAGGACTATAATTTTGGACAATGGTGTTCACCTTGTAACTTTGTAGAATTTGGGTGTGACTGTTGAAGTTATGGGTAGCTAGAATGCAACATAAATCAAAATTGGAAAATAATGACATAATTGAAGGAATCAATAATGATCTTGTTGCAGCCATAGATTTGACATCTTCATGAAGAGAACATATAATCAGTAGAACTAGGTATGTTAACCATGGAATTAGTGATATAAGGACATTTTTTTATTTTTTAAGAAATATGTGTGCTTAGAAATGAGAAGAGGGTTTTTTTTTCCTTAGAGTGAAAAAAATCTCAAGAGGTGTTTGAGTTTGGTGAATTTAAATATATACATGGAGGTATCCCCAATTAGAGGATTTTATCATTAAGTAAAAGTTTTAATTTAAAATCTAAGCATAACACAAATTCGTTTGACATGACAATTAAAACAGAGGATTGGGATGCCGAAAGACCTGGAAAATATTTGGAGCAAGATAAAAGTGTCAACTATGGCTACCACTACCACTGAGAACTAACACAACCAGACCTAAGCATTGGCATACCCATAGTGGGAATGTGGTTTTTAAGGAGGAACAACGTGTATGGATCAATGTGAAGAATATCAATAGAAAGGTATATCCTGTAGCAATTCCAAATTTTCAATAATTCACCAAATTTCAAGTTGAATATTTATTAGTGAACTTAGATTTTAAAATTCCAGTGGAAGAAAGTGGAAATCAGTGTAAAAATAATATTTCATTGGCATTTTATGAAAATTTTCACCTTAAACATAAGTAACTTAATCAAGGGAAATGTTTGAAGCGGACTCTACATGACCAAAATAACAATGATATATATCGCTATGAGCCAAAATATATTAGTTATTTTATTTGTCATGGTTGATGAGTCAAAGCAATACTAAAGAGGATCTTAATGGTGATGGGAACCTTCATAAGAAGAAAGCCATGGAGGAAGAATGAAGGCCTTGGACATCACCATTACTAGATTTTCCTAAATGAAGGTGGTCACTTGGATTCAAATGGGAATTCAAGAGGAAGTATAATGCAAATATTTACATGGAGCATTATAGCGCTTATTTGGTAGCACAATAATACTTTTAAGAGAAGGTAGATGGTTATGATGAGATGTTATATCTAGTGGCGAGGGGGGCCTCTATTATGTTGTTGTAAGTAGTAATAGTTGTTGATGGTTTGGAATAATTGTTGTTAGCACTAATAGTTGTCGATGGTTTGGAAGAAAACAAAATATATGTGAATAAGACATTTTTTAACAATGAACTTAAGGATTAAATCTTCGTGAAATAGCCAAATGGATCTGTTGTAAAAAGGAGAGAATGTGTGTTGTGCCAATCAAAGAAATCTTTATATGGATAGAAGTAAAACCTAAGATAATGGTAGCAACCATTTGATATCCACAACTAATTTCAAAATTAGCTTCACAATTAATTTCAATATAAGATTCTCAATTAATTTATAAAGTTTCACAGTCAATATATGAGTAAAACCCAAGACAATGATAAAGACAATTTGAAATTCACATCTAGTTTCAATATGAAATTTGCAATTAATTTAATTAGTTTATAAAAATTTCAAAATTAATTTCATTATTAGATTATTTATCCATTATACCATTGTCCTATATGAAATTAAAAATTTATTTTTAAATATAATATTAATTATTAAAAAATTTATTCAAAATACATTTTTAACCCATCTATATTGGTAAATTAACCCTTTTTTCCATTTTAATAATTAATAATATTATTTTTTATATAAACAAATAATTAAAAACACTATAAATATATTTAACTTTAAATAAAAATTAATTTAACTAAACATAATATTAAAACTTAATAACTTACAATTATAAACATCATCCCAAAAACATCCTAAATAAATATACATTCAAAATCAAGTGTTGATTAAATATACATTCAACTCTATATTATTCAACAATTATGTTGGATATATATGTCATTTGCAAAGCTACAATTATATTTATGTAAATGAAGTGCTTCTATGTTGTAACTTTGTAAATAAATGTTTCTATATGGTAATTTGTGGAACATTGTTGATTATGGAAGAAAATAAAACCAAATCAATTCTGGAAGTTGGACGTTAGTCTCATATAATGAATTAATAATTCTTTAAAACATTCAATATTGCATAAAACTAGTTTTATTACATAGGAGGTAGCACTTTGACGGACTTGCTCGACAAGAAAAGATATAAATCTTATAATAAATGGAATAAAGCAACTGACAAGTTCTGGAATCTATCTAAGATTATGCATTATTACAGATTTGTAGGTATTACTATCGAATTTAACTGTCTTTAAAAAAAATATTTACAAACCAAAATTTTAGTTGGTACACTATTCTACAACTAATGTGTAGACATGTAAATAAATTCAGCGTTATTTCAAATAAAAATCAATTAATTAAAATAACCTTTGAGTTTCACATGAAGTCTTCGATGTTGAATCTTCGGATGGCGGTAAACACCTTTGGAACCATATCCTTTGCCATCAGCACCCAATTTGTCAGCAGAAAATTTCTTTCTCACTAGTATTCGCCATACTATATTTGAAAGGAAAGGGTGGCATATAAGGCCTTGCTGACATTCACAGGAATTCTACTGCTCTCACTGTTCTCCCAAATTGAGCTAATCATCGCAGAAACTTCTTCCTCTCACACATGTTTGAAGTACTTTATTCTTTTAGCAGTCACTTATTCTAATAAATGTTTTTATCATTTTGCTCTGATGATCTCCATATGGAGCGAAGGAAATATTTTCTTTGAAGAAGAAATATTAGCTTGCCAATGATGGAGGTTCGCTGGAAAATATCAAAGCATGAGTTTTAAAAAACTGTTTGGCCATCTCAGTTGAAGAAACGACCACTGTCCGGGCAGAGCCGAAGACAGATACAAAATGGGGGCATATTTGTCTAAGTCGTTTAAGAGAGCTGTGAACCAAAAATATCAATTGGTGGAGATTGTCGAAGATTTACCATGGGTAGGGGTCCTCGAGGAAATCTATGGAGAGCTTCTACAAGATGGTTGTGACCTCCTCTTATGAAACGCAGACGCGGTCTTTTCCAAAATTTCAAACTTTTCAGATGCGGTCTTTTTCAAAATTTTATTATACCGCTTTGAATTTGAAAATCCATGGTTGAATATGCATGAGGCATCATGTATGGTGGTGGGTTACTGCATAACATAATGGACACTAATTCTTAATGAAACGGAAACGGAAGTCAATAAACGTGGGAGGCAGACGGCGTCGGAGAGTGAAAGGATAGTCAGAGGATGGACGAGTGCAAACGTCGAGGAAACATATTCTTTTCCGGCAGGTAGTACCGGATGATAAGACAGGGTTTCAGCAACATGGAGTGCATGGCATGGGTTTCCATGGTCATTGTTACTTAAGGGGGCATTAATGGGCCAATCGCCCATGAAATATTGGTTGCCGCTAGTGAGTGGATGGGATATTTTGATGCCTCTCTGAAATTTTCTCAAACATTATGATTTTCCTTTTAAGGATGGCGACATCTCTTTAAGCAAGGTCCCCTCCTCCTGACATTTTCAGCTGAGCTGGCCTCAACGGGTGGCTTTGGACGTTGTAATTTTAATATAGTCAACTAAGGTTTATATTTAATTTGATTATTGAAGCAAAGAAAGATGGCAGAGGTTTATGATATTCTATCATCAGATACTAGTCAGCTCTCGAAGCACTTATCGCTGCCACGTTGTAGGCTGAGAAGGTGCATATGAAGGACCTGGGCTTGGATGAATGACTGATTTCACAGCCCTTCGAAAGGCCATCAAATAATATTGCTGGAAGGTCTTAGAAGCAAAACAGTGTGTCACATGGTGGAGTGCAGCATCATGGCTCCCATGGCCATACTAGTGGCAAAGGCCAATTGATGAAAGCATGCTACAAACCTGTTGAGGAGGTTAAACAAGTTATTCTGGAATATGAAGATTTATGGGGTTAGGTGGCCAGTATTCAAAAAAAAACCCTTATCGTACGATGGCTCTTCTCTGACACGAGGGAAGTAGATATGGTTGAATGGGTGAAGACATTTTGGATTCCCATTCTGGGATATAATCCGAAGGTTAGTATGATGCTGAACACTTGGTTTAGTATTCACTTTATGCATGAGTATGACTGTGACAAAATCCTTTGGCGCACTTGGGTGAGGGGTCGAAGCTTTATGCAGCTCCTACCTTGGTATCTTGGGTTTAATCTGGTCATAAAGGCACCGAAAAACAAGCTGGTGTGGGTAAAATTGCCCGGTCTACCTCTTGAATTCTGGACCCTGAAGGCGTTGAATGCCATTGTAAATTCAATTGGCCGCACTAAGCATGTTGATCCACAAATACTTGGCACAAATGATAAGCGCATCACTTGGCTCCTTATTGAAGTTAGCTTTGCGAGTGGATTTCCCAGGGATGTGGACCTGATTTGGGGGGCAGAGGAGGCACAGACTAAGGGTGGATTATTAGGGTGTGTCGTTTAGATGTCTGATATGCCATCATATTGGACATTTAATGAATAGGCGTCCATTGCGACATAGGAATATGGGGCGCTACATCAAAAGCTTTCATGGCTCATAAAAAGGGAAGTCGTCACTTGGTTCACAAGGCCATGGTACCTCGGGTAAGTCTTTTCCTCCCTCTTCCGAAAGTGAATTATTTTCTTCTGCAGATTCCTTACATGATAGAAACCACTCTCCTCCTCTCATTCTTGTGTCTAACCATGGCTCGAGGCCTCGATCTAATGATGCCAACGCTCACTCCATTCATGAGCCTCTTCTTCCATCACACGCCTTCATTTCTAATCACAAGATAGTTGACTCTTGCCCTTCTGAAAACTCTGAGGTGCCCCCTCTGATTTTGAGCCTGGTGGGTCCGTCGACTGTCTCTCCTTCCATGCCACCGTTGGAGTGGGCTTCGCTCCATTCACCACATGTTCCTGTGATTGATGGTCTTCCGGACTCTCCACAAAACACAGTTGGGAGCGACATTGAATCATTACTTGGTAATCCAAAGCTTGACTTGGTGGCATTAACGGTTTTTTACAAGGCTCCGCCAGACCCTCCCCTCTCCATATCTCCTGCTTTGGCATCAAATATTACTGTGAGAAAAAAACCAAATCAGGGTCAAGACATTTTAGGGGTCGTCTCAAGACAAAATCATTATTCCATGATGACTCGCAAGATTTTCGGGATGTTCCTATTTCCTTTATTGATGATATCCAGGCACTTAGAGAAGGCGGCTCTGAACAAGTGTCCAAATGAACTCTATTATTTCCCTCAATATTAGAGGTATGGGCGACCCCTCAAAACATCTATGCCTCAGGGATATTTTCTCCGAACTGCAACCATGTGTTGCTCTTTTTCAAGAAAATCTATGTTCTCGATCTAAAGCTATAGGTATTATTTTAAGTATACGTCCGAGTTGGCATGTTGTGAGTATTGATTATGTTGGAAGGGATGGGGGCATGTTGGCCATATGGAACCCTTTTCTAGCAAATTTTTGGGCCTTCAAATTTTTTGGCAACATCATCCTATCTGGTTCTTTTATAGGTTTTTCTGCTAAGATACATTTGATTAATTTATATGCGCCATGCTATAACCAGTCCTCTTTTTGGGAACACATGACCTCATCCGGAATTTTAAATGTTGGCAATCTAATCGTAATAGGGGATTTCAATTCCACTCTGGCTACAAATGAGACTTGGGGACATAGATCATGACAAGATCCGTTGGCTAATCAAATTGGCTAGATTTTAAATGATCACCATATGTTGGACATTCGGCCTATCCCACATGCCCCGACACAGACCAATAGACGATTAGATGTTGAGTACATTGGGAAGCGGTTAGATAGGGAAATGGTAAATGAGTCCCTATTACATATTTTGGGAAATATGAGGTCACATGTGGTGGCTGCCTCGTTATCGGACCTTATGACAATTGTACTGTCATGGGGCAAGGAGCTGAATAGGAATGGGCTGCCTTTTAAATTCAATAGAGTTTGGTTAGATGATCCTCATTACATCTAGTTGGTAACGGAATTTTGGGGAAAAAATGATTCATATTCTGGACTCCATGGTTGGAGAAAGTTTGCAGAAAAGCTTAGAAGGTTAAAATTTCTCACGAAGACATGGAAAAAAAGAAGGATGAACTGAGGCTCGAACTAAATGAGATATCCGCCAAGGTGGAAAAGTTCTATGAAGGTATGAAAGAGGAGCCCCTGGATCAGCAAGTGTATATCATTCTGGATGGGTTAGAGAAGAGAAAGTTGGAAATTCTGAAGATACAGGAGGTGACTTGGAAGCTTAAGAGTGGAATCCAATGGCTTAAGGAGGGGGATTTGAATTCTAAATTCTTCCATCAATCTACAAATGGACGAAAGAATATTAATTCAATTTGGAAAATTGAATCGGTAAATGGCAATAAGATTGCTTCCACAGAAGAGATTCAGAAGGAGGCTTATAATTAATTCTCAGAGTTCTATAAGGTTGAACATGATATTGATCATCAAGGCCAGACCTAGATCCTTGACCAAATGTTGCATATGTTTGATTTGGATGCAAATGAGGTATTGGGGAAAGAAGTCACTAAAGAAGAGATAGAGGTTGTTCTCAAGTCCTTTGCTCGTGACAAGATCCCTAGCCCAGATGGTTGGCCTGCAGAATTTTTCATACATTTTTAATGATCTATTGGCGGATGAGTTGCTCGACATATGGGTTTCATACCTGGCAATATGAACTCCACTTTCTTGGCCCTAATTCCAAAATCAACTTTGCCCAAGACATTTTCAGACTTTAGGTTGATCGCCTTATGTAACGTTATTTACAAGCTCTCATCCAAAATCATTGCCAACAGAATCAAAGGGGTCTTGTCGAAGTTTATATCAGATGAAAAATATTGTTTTTTACAAGGACGGTCCATCCGTGACGCAGTGGCATCTGCACAAGACGCTTTACACTCCGTCCATTCGATCAAAATGGAAGCTCTTATTATGAAGATTGACCTTTATAAGGCATATGACAGTGTGGATTGGTCCTTTATCAAACTTGTTCTTCTAAAAGTTGGTATCACAATGGATAACATAAGGTGGATCATGGCATGTATTTCTTTTGTCAAGTACGGATTGGTCCTTTATCAGACTTGTTCTTCTAAAGGTTGGTATCACAATGGATAACATAAGGTGGATCATGGCATGTATTTCTTTTGTCAGTTATGCTGTCATAATCAATGGGAAACCTTCTAATTTTTTTGTGGCAGGGAGGGGCCTCAGACAGGGATGTGCTCTGTCGCCTCTCATTTTCATTCTCATTATGGATGGCTTCAGCAACTTAATGAAGATGGAAAAACAAGCAGGGTTTTTCACAGGCTTATCTTTCTCCCCTTCTGTTAGTATTACTCATTCCTTGTTTGTAGATAATTTACTTGTTTTTGGCAGGTTTTTAAGGAATCATTGGTTTTATCTGCATTACATTCTCCTCCGCTTCGGAGTTGCCTCTGGGCTTCGCATCAACAAAGGGAAATCTTTTCTGGTTTTTTAGCATGGCGATATGAATGAGATTAACTTCATTGTGGAGTTTATGGGGGTACAAACAAAGCAGGTAGTGGAAGGCTTCACCTATTTAGGTTTTAGATTGAAGCCTCGTGGATATAAGGTGGCACACTGGACATGGTTGGTGGATAAGTTCAAACACATAATTCTGAAATGGACACACAAGTGGCTATCGCTTGGAAGGAGATACATTCTTGTACAAGCGGTTTTAATGCAATTTTAAAATGACCAGCACGTGCAGAGAGCCAAATATAGCGTATACAGAATAATTGTCAGAGAACCATATGTTTCCTTAATGAGAGGTCGCCATCTCATCCGAACAACCTGGATTGCATGTTCCCGTGTCAAGGAAAGCCTCAATATTGTACCATTTGGCAGAGCATTCAAACTCAATTCGAACCCAAAAAACTACAATTTGGAAGGATGATGCGTCGAGGACAGAGAGAAAATGATGTTATCAAAGATCTCAAGTACAATGAGTTGCGATAGGAACGGAGAAATTTGAAGCATTCCCGCTCACCGAAAAACTCAAAATCACCAGAAACAAAGGTGACGAGTAGACAATGTCGTCGAAAAAACCAGTGAACAGCATTCACTCAAGCATCTCATACATGACAGCAACAACAGCAACAACATCCAACATAATGCCACCAATGGAAGCAAAACTAGAAACCGAAATCTTTGCAAGATCTAGAAATGATAAAAGAATCTAACCACTTATGCCAGAGAAGAGACCATCTTGACTGGTATGACGAAAATTGTGTTTCCGTTACCTTGGATGGCTCATGGAGGGAAAGCCTAGTCCCTCGGTTTTGCATTGGCCGTGTTGGAAAGAACCTTCATGTGCGTTTTGTACATTGCATGCAGGCTAATGACAGCTACAATACCCAATAATCCTATCTGAAAGACCTCATAGAATCCGGTATCATAATGAACCAACCTACACAATCATCCTTCAAGATATATCTAACAACAGTTAAATTCAGCCCGGTTTATTAATGGTCACCCCTATCAAACAAATGTAACCACCCATATAACGGCCATGTCTAGACGATAGACCACAGAAAAACCAGAACTTGTTTTCTGAAATGCACTTGTACTATCAGAGAGGCTTTAGCACTCCTTCCAAAACCTTATCCACACCTAAAACTACCCTCGAACCATGCAGCTTCACTACACCTCAAACAACATATTACCAACCGGGCATAACCAGAAAAAAAGACCTATAGTTGTTCAGACAACCATGTATCCCATACACGAAAATGCTACATCCAAACAACTCGGACGAAATCGGAACCGTAAGGCTGGTTATTGCTCCTCTCCCCTTCAAGCACTCGAAGCGGAATTCAGCGGTTCATGAGAAAAATCCGCAAGTCCCAGCAGTATTGTCCGGATTGAGCTCTTGGTCTCACAGTTGTGCAACCTCCACTATTGTCCATGTACTCACCTGCTGTGGAGCGAGTTTTCCCTTCTTCCTGGGAGCATCTGAATACACAGAAGCAGAAGGAATCCATTGCTGCATGTCGTTCAGGTACTGTTTTGCGTTATAAAGGAGTTGGAACACCTTCTGGCGCCTCCACATTTTGATATACCCGATTCACATTCAGCTTATTTCACAATTTTTGTGTAGGACCCTTCCCTATTTTCGTATCTCACAGACACACAGTATTTGTTCTTGCAATAGGAACTTAGAAAACCCTGAAACCATTGCACGGCCCTAGGTCGCTCTCTGCTACCGCTACTAAGCGGTTTCCCGTAATGGAGCAGATTCCTGTGCTTTAAAGGAAAATTAACGATTTTCAGTAGAAATTGTTTCAACACCTATTAGATTTTTGGAATCCACGGTCGCCGGTAAGTTTCTATCAGTGGTCATCATGCCTATAGGCTATGTCATAGGGCTCGCAGAATTTGAACTTCGAAGTTCAAAATTTGGCAAATCTTAAGGAAAAAGTCAAATTCGCTGAGGTTGAAGTTCAGAATTCGGCCAATCTCAAGGAAAATTTCAAGTTCATTGAGATTTGGCAATGAAACTGGCCAGTTAACCATACAGTGCGGTTTTTTAATAACGAAATCCCTTTTTAAATTCTTGGTTACTGAAAAGTCTTAAAGAAAATGCCACAATTTCGTTGACCTCCGATTTAGCTTAAATGAGACATAAAAGCAGGCCATCTAAAGCGGATAGAGACACATAGGAGAGAAATAAAAAAGGCTCACCGGATCGCTCCTTCAAATAGAAGCCAATGTGGGATAACGGGGATGCCCTAATCATGAATCTAGCTTCGACTTTGTTGATCATTGTGGTCGGATGTGACTGTAACAGTGTCGGTGAGGATTCCTTTGATCGTGCAACTGTACCGATTAATATTCCACTGATTTTATTTATAGCTTGAAGGATAGGTAAAATCATTTATATACTATAAACTTAAATATATTTTATATTATATATTAACTAAATACATAAGTTATATATATATATATCTATATATATATATATAACATAATGTATTTTGTATTAATTATAAAGTTGGTCTTAGTGGACGTTAACCATCATCATCATTATCATCATCATCATTTGAAGTTTGCATATGAAAATGTGAAAATCTGTAAAAGAAATTAAAATAACAAAATATCAATAGTAGATATTTATTTGAAAGAGGAAAAATTTTGGTTGTTCAACAAAAGCTTTGATTGTATACATAGAACAAAATACTATTCTTAGTTATAATTTATTTGGGTGCATATCATTATTTTTGTTTTATTCATATATATTTAAAAATAATAATTATATATTATTATTACTATCAAGCTTGGATTGTATATATAGAACAAAATATTATTTTTAATTATAATTTATTTGGGTGCATATCATTATTTTTGTGTCATTCATATATATTTAGAAATTATAATTATATATTATTATTACTATCTATTTATAAAATTATTTGGAATTCAAAAAATAATAAACCAAAATCTAAAATAAAATTTTCTATATAACCATATATTTATTACATTAATGTTTTAAATTTTTACTTTAAGAATGACTTCACAACCATATACTTGTTACATTAATATCTAAAATTTTATTTTAAAAATGACATTTACAGCTTGAAATAATAAATTTAAAGAAAATTGCAAATTAAAACAAATTTAATGAAATTTAGTATAAACATAATAAATTAGGCTCTTCATATTCTGCTATGATAAAATATCCAAGGCTTTAGCTTCACAAAATGTTGCTAACAAAGTAGGATACTTAGTTAGGTTAGGTATATGATTCGAATCCCTTAAATTAAAAAAACACTAACAAAGAGTGATCGATTTTAACTACAAGGCTTAGACCTGTCTCTTGCAGACATAGGCATTATTGATGGGAAAAATGACTTAAGCTGCAAATCAAACTCTTTTATGTTTGTATTGGTGGTTCTGATTGGTTTGGAATGGGTCTAGTTATGCGTGAAAAAAGAATTTATGGAAGGTAGATGGACTAAGTGATGTCGATTTGAATGAATATAGTAAGCAAACCAGATTATACAGAACTTAAAATAAATTATATGTTATGTATCATGGGAATTCACATACTGATGTGAATTACAAAACATAACCTATGAGTGCAAATGTAGATTTACAACCTATAATGTCTATTATAACAACTTGAAATGATTAATTCAATTAAATAGTTAGTTGAATTTATGTTAACTCATTCACATCCAAATTTTATTTACTCAAAGAAAGAAGTACTTCACATCTTACAATAATTCTTTCAATAATCAAAAGGACAAGCATAATATCAATTTGAAAACAAAACTAATAAAAGTACTAACTTTATTTTACTCTTTCTAAACATCGAATCAAAATGGCTCGGTTCTTCGAATTAAAAGAGCAATGTACAATAGTCTGAAAAAGCATTTCCTTTCAAAATTTCAAGACCCTTAAACATCGGTTTGAGAGAATCTTGAATCATTTTTAAAAATATGAAAGGACTGACCATAAGTCGGATATTCCCTCAACCAAAGTAAAACATACTAAAATAAAATAGTAAAAAATTGCAACATTAAGACTAAAACGAGATCATCCTTGGGTAGGTGAAAGTGATGGAAAAGACTGATTGAAGGACTTCCACCGAGAATAAATTTTGAGAAGATTATCCAACTGAGGAGGAGACTGTGGACAAATGTTGGCTTGACATGTCACAACCCAAGGTTCTAGTACAAAAAATATTTGAATAATTTGTTCGTTCAACACCTTGGTGCTTCGATACTCATTGAAGGGTTTAATGAGGGATTCCAAAATTCTATCGAAGTTGAAAAATGTCAATTGATCAATTATTTTCTTGAACTTGTCCCTATTTTCCTGTTCTTCAAGACTTAATTTGTCAGATTTAGTGAGAGAATCATTTGCATATACAATCGGCATTTTAGTGTGTTTCAATGATTGCATAGTCGATTGGATAAGTGATTCTCGGAGCCTTTTCGCATCTTTTACCATTGGTTTGAGAGTGTGCAACTGATATTTCCATGGATGCATTACAATAGAATTTTTAATCTTGCTAGTAATGGGTGGGTCGGAATATTTCATGTTTGGATCTCGCCGCCATTGCAGCAACTCCTTAATTTTCTTCCTTGAATCTTCAAATAAATTTTCATGTCATAAAACTCATTGATTAAAATATCAACTTGTTTTTCCATAACCTGCAATTTTTCCAAATGATCATGTAACGATACCTAGACATGTTGAAGTATTTTATTATTCCTGAATGCCTTGTGTTTGAATTTCTCCAAGTTAATTACATTGGCTTTGGTGACTTCTATTTTATTCAACAAGTCATCAACTTGAGCTTCTTTCTACTTTATGTTTGCTTCTAACCTATTTTTCACTTCAACAACCTGACCATTTAACTGTGCCCTCAATATTGAACAATCTTGTTCTAATAGGACTATCTTCTCATTGATACCGAGTAAAACTGTTAGGTCCCTATATTACTAGTATAGTCCCTTATTATTGTTAGTGTAACCCCCTTATTGTTATTATTGTACCCTTGCAACCCCCATATTGTTATTATTGTGCCCTTAAATTATTATTGTTAGGTCGCTAGGATTACATTGTGGCCCCACTAGGATTACATTATGGCCCCATGGACTCCTATATATAGAAATGAGGTTTTGTAAATTGTACCATCCAAGAATTGTTCATTTATCTAATGTATTGGAGGTTTCCCCCTCGAAGTGGCTTATTTATAAGGCATTGATACTATGAGGAAGTTTTATGGAAAGGATCCTGTAACATGGATACTACAGATGGAGCAATATTTTGATCTCCACAATGTGAAAAACACACAAAAGGGATGCATTGCAACTTTAGATTTAGAACAAAATACATTTGTATGGTATCGATGGCTTTGCTCCCGTAAAAAAATTGTCACTTGGTCAATTTTTACGGAGGAAATGATAGCACATTATGAGGATACAAAGAGCAACACCTTCTTTAGCCAATTGATAAATCTCAAAAAAAGGGTTTCGTGGGGCAGCACATTGAGGACTTCCAAAAATTGAATATAAGGGTAACTGATATTCCAGAGGAACACAGGATTGATCTCTTCATATGCACTTTAAAGGATAACATCCAACATGAAGTTCGCGTTTTGGAACCTGATTCATTGGAGAAGGCATTCAGGTTGGCAAGAAAATTTGAATGTAAAATTATGGCGACAAGGAAGCCTACCACTCAATTCTATAAAGAAGGAAGTGTTGCTACGCCTAGATTTCCACAACCTATAAGGTTGACACCACAACAATTGGAAGAAAAAAGAGCAAAAGGGCTTTGCTACAGTTGTGATAGAAAATACACTAAAGGTCATAAGTGTGCTGAGAAGAAATTATTTTACATAGATTGTGAAGAGGAAGAAGAAAATGAACAAGAAGAGGATATACATCAGGAACCAGCCCTAGAAGAGGAAGAAATGAGTCCGACCATATCATGTAATGCATTGGCAGGAATTACCACTCATCAAACTCTCAAGATAGAAGGACATATCAAGAAGAAAAAGGTAATAGTGTTGATTGATTCAGGTAGCACCCATAATTTTATTCATTGTAAGGTAGCCAAGGAATTAAATTGTTTCCTATACCCAGCACCAGAATGTCAAGTGATGGATGCAAATGGAGGAACTATAAATTTCTCTGGAAAATGCCATAATATCAAGCTAACCATGGGGGAATATGTATTGACTAGTCCAATGCTTTCCATTCCTATGGGAGGTGTTGATGTTGTACTAGGAGTGCAATGGTTACAATCTTTGGGGACGGTAGCTTTTAATTTTCAAGAACTTTTCTTGAAATTTTTTTCAGAAGGAAAGGAAGTCGAATTACGGGGTATTGCGGGGAAGCCAGGAAGGATAATAAGCTCTAATGTCACGACAAAGCTTCTAAAGAAAGAACAGCGAGGCGTAATTGCACAATTATGCTCACTAGAAGTTCCAACATCAAAATCATCTATTTCTGCAGATCTCCAACAAGTCTTGGACAATCATTCCAAGGTGTTTGAAACTCCCAAAGGACTCCCACCTATTCGTGATCATGATCATGCTATTCATTTGATTACAGGAAGTGTTCCTCCAAACATCCGGCCTTATAGATATCCTTACTTCCAAAAGAGCGAAATTGAACGCATGATTGCAGAAATGTTAGAGGCGGGTATTATTCAACCTAGTCAAAGTTCTTTCTCTGCTCCTGTAGTATTGGTACACAAGAAGGATGGATCATGGCGAATGTGTCCAGATTATAGGGAGCTCAATAAGCTCACCATTAAAGATAAATTTCCCATTCCTATGATTGATGAATTATTGGATGAATTACATGGAGCAATTTATTTTACCAAGTCGGATCTTCGTTCAGGATATCATCAAATTAGAATGAAGACTGAAGATATTCCAAAAACATCATTTCGAACTCATGAGGGTCATTATGAATTTTTGGTCATGCCTTTTGGCCTTGCCAATGCACCTTATAGATTTCAAGGGTTGATGAATTCCATTTTCAAACCCTTCCTTATAAAATTTGTGCTAGTATTTTTTGATAATATACTAATCTACAACAGGTCTTGGAAGGATCATGTTGAACATGTTGACAGGGTGCTCAAAATATTGCAGGATAAACAATTATATGCAAAAACATCCAAATGTTTCTTTGAGTACAAGAGGTGGTGTGGTGGTGGAAATAGTCAATATATTGTATCTCACGAGGGTGTTAAGGTACACCCTAACAAAATTAAAGCCATTAAGGAATGGAAAGTCCCCACAACCATAAAGCAGTTGCGAGGATTTCTCAGGTTAACAGGGTATTATCAAGTTTGTTAAGAATTATGGGAGAATAGCAGCACCTCTAACAACATTATTGAAGAAAGATGCATTTTCATGGACTCCTGAAGCAACTAAGGCCTTTGAACGTCTTAAGGAGGCAATGAGCCATGCACCGGTCTTAGCTACGCCAGACTTCACAAAAACCTTTATTGTGGAATGTGATGCCTTAGGAAATAAAATTGGTGTTGTTTTAATGCAAGAAGGAAGACCCATTGCTTTTGAAAGTCGTCCAATCAAAGGAAAGTATTTATAGAAACCTATTTATGAGAAGGAAATGCTAGCAATATTGCATGCACTAAAGAAATGACGAACTTACCTAATGGGAAGACACTTCTAGGTAAAAAATGATCATGATAGTCTTAAACACTTTTTGGAACAAAGACTATCTTCAGAAGAGCAGTAAAAATGGGTCACAAAGGTGTTGGGTTATGACTTTGAAATAATCTACAAAAAAGGAAAGCTTAATGTTGTTGCAGATGCACTCTCAAGAAATAATGAAGAGGTGGAAGCATTTCTTTGTGCCATTTCTATTATCGAACCAGATTGGATAACCGAAGCAAGAGATGAATGGAAGAAGGACAAAGATGTATGGACACTCATTCAAAAGTTGCAGCAAGATCCTAGTACATCTGATACATTTGGTTGGAAAAATGATTCCTTATGGTACAAAGATCGCTTATATCTTTGTAAGAATTCCCAACTAAAACAAAAGATTCTTCTGGAATTGCACACTTCTCCTTTAGGAGGACACTCAAGATTTTTTAAAACTTACCACAGGGTGAAGAAAGAATTTTTTTGGGATGGCCTTAAATCTGATATTCAAAAGTTTGTGGCGGAATGTTTGGTTTGCCAGCAGAATAAAGTGGAAACAATTAAGACCCCGGGACTTCTACAACTTTTATCCATTCCAAGTCAACGTTGGGAGGAGATTTCAATGGATTTTATCACAGGTTTACCTAAGTCCGAAGGAAAGAGTGTCATCATGGTAGTAGTTGATAGACTTACCAAGTATGCACACTTTTGTGCATTATCTCATCCATTTAAAGCAAGTACAGTTGCTACTACATTTATGGACAGAATTCAAAAGCTTCATGGAAGCCCAAGGGTTATTGTGAGCGACAGAGATCCCATTTTTACTGGAAATTTTTGGACGGAGTTATTTTCTTGTTTGGGTACTCAATTAGCTCATAGCTCATCTTATCATCTTCAATCTGATGGTCAAACTGAGATAGTAAATAAATGTTTGGAAGGATATCTTCGTTGTTTTGTATCTGATAAAAAAACACAATGGGTCAAGTGGTTACCTCTCGCTGAATGGTGGTATAAAAATTCCTTCCATACTGCAGCAAAAATGACCCCATTTATGGCACTTTATGGATATCATCCACCATCCATCACATCATCTTTAAGAGAAAATTCGAAGGTTCAAGCAGTGGAAGATCACATCGAGCATCAACAAGAAGTTCCCCAACTCTTAAAGGATAACCTGAATTTGGCACAAAATCGAATGAAACAACAGGCAGATCAACATCGCAGCGAGAGAAGTTTTGATGTAGGAGATTGGGTATTTTACGGCTACAACCATACAAACAAATGTCCCTCAAGCAAGCTAAGAAGGATAATAAATTATCGCCAAAGTACTATGGTCCTTACGAGGTGTTGCAAAAGATTGGTACTATGGCATACAAATTGGAGCTTCCTGCTTCTTCGCGAGTACATCCAGTTTTCCATGTTTCATGCTTAAAGAAAGTTATAGGTGAAAATCTTCCAGTTCAAACAATATTGCCAGAACTTGATGAGGAAGGAAAAATCATATTGGAACCTGAAGCGGTCAAGGAAACAAGAACTCGACAACTACGGAATCGATCAATTTCAGAGTATCTCATCAAGTGGAAGAACTTACCCACTGAAGATTCTACATGGGAGGATGAGAATTTTATACAAAAGCACCCAGAGCTACTCAAGCATTGAGGACAACATTTTTTTTGAAGGAGAGGGGCATGTTAGGTCCCTATATTACTAGTATAGTCCCTTATTGTTGTTAGTGTAACCCCCTTATTGTTATTATTGTACCCTTGTAACCCCCATTTTGTTATTATTGTGCCCTTAAATTATTATTGTTAGGTCGGCTAGGATTACATTGTGGCCCACTAGGATTACATTATAGCCTCATGGACTCCTATATATAGAAAGGAGGTTTTGTAAATTGTATCATCAGAATTGTTCATTTATCTAATGTATTGGAGGTTTCCCCCTCGAAGTGGCTTATTTCTAAGGCGTTGATATCTCTTTTCTTCTATTTTTGGAGCTGGTTACATATTCAAATAAAATTTTCATGTCATAAAACTCATTGATTAAAATATAAACTTGTTTTTCCATAACCTGCAATTTTTCCAAATGATCATGTAATGGTACCTAGACATGTTGAAGTTTTTTATTATTCCTGAATGCCTTGTGTTTGAATTTATCTAGGTTAATTACATTGGCTTTGGTGACTTCTATTTTCTTCAACAAGTCATCAACTTGAGCTTCTTTCTACTTTATGTTTGCTTCTAACCTATTTTTCACTTCAAAACCTGACCATTTAACTGTGCCCTCAATATTGAACAATCTTGTTCCAATAGGACTATGTGCTCATTGATACCAGGTAAAACCCACAGCCCCCACTTTCCTGTGCATATATAAATGCCTCTCCAAATTTGAATCCAATACAATTCTCAACCTGGGCAATTCAACATTCTAATTTCTGAGCTGGCAATTTAAATAAACAAATCAGGAAGTTTTTAATATCTCAAATTTGAGATTTGAGATATCAATTTAACAATTCTTTTATGGTTATAAAACCCTTCAACCTAGATTTCATCGTATGCGGAAGATCTCTCTCTTCCTTTCCTACAAGGAAAACCTTATTATAAACCCACCTTGAAATCTTCATATGTGGAGTTTCCTTTACTTACCATACTCTGTCTTAACCAGAGTTAGACCAAGTTATTCACAATTTGGCAATTCACAAATGTGCGGGACATATTTTCCTAAGGTTTGAACCATAGCATACAACTCATAGCGCATCTCATATATAGTTGGCTCGCATTATAAAATTTCAGATATTAAAGGGAATATTTGATATCAACCCAACTCTCTCTCTAATTGCATGCCACAATAGTTCAAAGCCTTAACCTATAAAACATCATTCCAGACCCACATATATTTCAATATGTCATATCGTCCAACATTATGACAGACCTGGCCCACAGCACTTTAATTTCATTTATCAATTGAAACATTCCACATGCCAACATACAATAATGTCCGGCCACAATAGTTATTAATGTTTTCA
The DNA here is from genome assembly GCA_034641835.2 of Pinus albicaulis. Taxonomy (NCBI): domain Eukaryota; kingdom Viridiplantae; phylum Streptophyta; class Pinopsida; order Pinales; family Pinaceae; genus Pinus; species Pinus albicaulis. Next base: position 26,144 of record JAXQQM020070825.1, on the reverse strand, counting down.
AAGCATACAAAACATTTGGGTTTGTATTTAAAAGACAAATTATCGAATACATAGGACTGTTGGTCCCACCACTCGTTCACAATTCACTTTGGCGTTAAATATTACGCAACTTATCTGTGCGAACGCCATCGATCTCTGATGGCACCCAATCGGACGACAATCACATTTTTCTTTGGCCTGAACTTTAACCCTCCAAAAAAATGTGAAATAGGTGGTTTCCACAAACCACTCCAGGACACGTGTTAGATGCCGGGATGTATCGCACTTTTTTTCTCAATACAGCTTACCATTTTTTAACAATGCGAATATAGCCGGTTTATCTTCCAAACCGATTTTACTGTTCCTTGAGTCATAGTTCTGTCCTCATGGTTCCGTCTTCGCCTTTGTTTTATATCCGACTTCAACACAATCCACACAAAGATTTAAAAACCTCTGTGTCCCTCATTTGTTGGGCATTCAATCTTGTCTCAACAAATACATGGGTTTCCTCCATAAAATACAGGAAGCATTCTAAACCCAACACAGAGTTTCGTCATGGTTTCGTATTGAATTTCTACAATTCTTTACATAGAATTCAACCGGCCCATGTACACGCAATTTAGAAACAGATTCTTCCAATTTCATACAGAGCATCATTACACCCCTACTATGGAGTCTCATCCATATATAGTTCACAGAGATTAAGACATTCTCATACAGAAATGAAATCAACCAATGCTCACAAGCTCTGAGTATTTAACTCGTGCTTCCACAAAGAATTCAAACAGTATATACACGCATAATCCAATCAGGCAATACACATGTAATTTTGAAACAGATTCTTCATATATGCAATTGAAATTACTTACAAAAACCTCTTGTCTTGGCCAGATCTTCAATTCGATGGCCCCTCTACCTCCTACTCTGTCTTTTTCTCTCTCTAGCTCTATGCAGCTCTGTCTACTAATGCCTTTGAGGCTTACTCTTATACATGATGGTAGTGAACCGATCCAGTTCCCACAATGACTCAACAACTCTTGGAATTCTCAATTTAGCCTAAATTTAGCCTAACTCCCTAAACAAACTGAAACTGACTCTTCATACTCCTAACTAATCGACTTCTCTCATGTCCTCCAATCATTTGGATACACTTACAATTTTCTCTCCACATTTAACTAAAATTCACTCAAATATGAATAATTACACAGGAAATAAAAAACATGACACCCCCCTTATGTCTATTTACACACAAAGTATTTCTTTGAGCCTAATGCTCTTGCATCACTCATCTTTTTTCTTGATGAATTATTTAACTTTAGTCGCCTCATGAATGCTTGCATTAGCATTGGATCCAGTATATTGTGACAATTCTTCAAAACCTTCATCTAGGATGGAAGAAGAGGTTTCCAAAATTGTTTCTAATGTTGTTTTTGAGATAGAGGTGGTAGGTGAACTTTCTGTTTCTGAAATCTTTCTCTTCTTCCTACTCTTCCTTAAAACAAATTGTTGCTTAGCATTGTAAAACACTTCAATTAAAAGCATTTATTGAATTTGAAATTAAAAATCATTACTTTGTTGAAATAATTGTTTTGGAACAGGAAAAATATTAATAGGAGTTGAGATAATAGCATCAGGGTTAGAGAGAGTAGTGTATGTCACAACTAGAGAGTTAATTTCCATATGTTGTTTGTCAGCAACTTGGGTGGACAAAGAACTAGAAATTGGGTCTGTCCTAGATTGAGTGTCCTTCAATGACATATGTTCAGATTATCTTATTATGCAATTGTCATTTTTTTCCAATCCAGGATAAAAAATGAGCTCAAGAATATTTTCCTTATGAGGCATAATCTTCTCTAAAATATTTTTCTCTGAAAGAAAATTTTTCTCAAGGGTCTTTACTTTTATAGGATCAACAATGATATCTTTAGATTTATTAATTAGGGATTTCTTCTGGAGAGTAGTTGACTAACTAGTGACCTTCTGAGTAGCAATTTCTTTAAGTTGAGCCTTCTTCACAAGAAATTCTTGGCGAGGAGTTTTATGTTTAGTATTATCTAGAGTGGTGGACTTCATAGTTGTACTCAGTTGTATGGATGAACTAGAAACATTAACTGCAATTGTTTCACGAGCAAGTGATTGTAAACTAGTAGGAAATGTGGCTCTCTTGTTGTCCCTGTAGATTATAAAATCATGTTGTAGTTTTGGTGGTAATTCATTCACTCTTGCGAGCACTTCTTGATAAGAGGATGTATATTTAAATAAATCATCAAATGTAGAATTCTCATGAATATATTTTTTAAGACCAAAGGATGGAGCGATATTTTCAGCTTCTTTCCTAGGTTCATGGTGTTTAAGAGGAATTGTAGCTAACTTGAGAGATTTAAAAGGAATAATATATTTTGCACCATGAGGATGGTTCATAATAGAGTATAGCCCCACTCTAATAGGGAATTCAGGTCAAACCCTTTTAGACACCTTTTTTAATTCATCAGTGATTCTTGTGCCAACCACCTGATAAGAAACCTCCCCGCATAGGAGTTTGTTTGGAACATACATAGAAAGAGAAATGGGGGGGAGAAAGGCAGCCCAAAATCTTGATATAGGTAAATTTCTCCTCACATTACTAATTTCCAAATTTTTTATGAAAATCAAAAGCTATTTGAGAAATCTTGGATGGTTTCCCGTCAAATAGGACTTCATGAACAAGAATCATAACATTGTGACAAATGGCATAAAAATATTGAAAGTAATTTTCATCCCAAAGTTGATTGTGATAGATATGGATAGGGGTCGATTGAAAAGGTGTCCATTTCCAACCCGTGGCTAGAAAGGTTGTCGACTAACAAATGGCATCCATGATAAAGAAGACTTATAGAATGGAGGTTTAGGAGATGATGTTTTGTCATCTCAAAATGTCATGACATGTTGGGAAATTTTATTTGACAATATTTCAGCCCAATTAAAATTGTTACCCTTGGTAGCTCTTTGAATAATAGGGACCCAATCAACATGAAAATTATTAACATTTCAACAACAAAATAAACAGAATAACATGGCAGCAAGATAACAAAAAGGAGAGATAAGGGAAGAATGGGATAATCATGAACATGTTCTTGCTTATGTTTCTCGAGGAAACTTCTCCAATCCTTTATTAAAGCGGGAAGGGTTCTATCAAGGTCTATGCATTATGTTTTCATGATGCTAGCAATAAAGGTCTCATTGAAAATTAAACTAGGGGTGGGAAATTTGTACATACTCTAAATATCATTTGGTGTGAAAGACCTAAGAATTGTACCCTTTGGAGTGATAATATGACATTTTGAAATATTGACAAAGTCGACGAACCATTAAATTAGGTTTGTATGAGGCATTAGTCTTGGGCTAGTGGAAAATTTATGTAACATTGTGTCAAATAATTTGTACTCCAGTTCGTTATTTCTCTTAGGTGCATCATCAGGAATTGTTGTACTAGTTTCTTCCTCTGAAGCATATTCCAATTCATATTCCATTAACTTGTAAATTGCATCCTAGGTCGATATTCTAGTGTCTTGAGCTATCATTGTATCAGAATACAGGCTAGTTTCGGGAATTTTATCATTGAATTCTTCCATAACTGGCCCTGCAGTTCTTGGAGGAGGAGACATTTTCCTTGGTTTGCCCATTATTGATGATTTCAAAAAACACGAAAGAGAATCCCTTTTTATAGGACTGATAATATTTTCAGAGCTAGCCTGCTACACACAAAGGAAATAATTATTGTGAGTTGATGAAAAAAATTAAGCAAGTGTTACTAAATAAAAAAATGATAGTAAATGTAACTTAATGAGAAAAGACATAGTAATCATAATCGTGTGATCATTCCCCGATGGGGGTGCCTAAACTGTAGGACAAGTGTTGGGAGAGACAAAGCTGAACCAGGCTGACCTCCACGTGCTCCCCATCCTTAGGTTTAAGTGAAATGAAAACAATGGCCAGCATGTGAGGTTGTCACCCCTGAACGAAGAAGGTTTTTAAAACTCGTCCCTGGAGTTCGTTATGTATTGCTTGGCCGTGGTGGGAGATGGTAGAGTTGTGCAGTGAGGTAAGGGTGTTGGATTTCATGTACGCCTCATCGAGGTCTAGTCCTTGGGGGAGAGGTGGAGAAGTCAGGGACTGGTGCGTAGTGTAGGGTGTGTTAATAACATTGGAAGGCCCTTGGGACCCTGGCACGTCTAGGGAGAAGGAATCGATTGGTATTCTGGTTGGATTAGCTAGTTTGTGTGATGTGATGGAGTTGATAGGAGAAGTGCCATGGCAGCTAGCCCTTGGCCATGCTTCGGAGAAAAATCCCCCTTGGGTTTGTGTGCATTGGAAAAGTTTCTCGGGAGACTGGTGGTTCGTGCTTATGAGGCACCGAAGGAAAATACTTGGTATCTCTAGGTCCCTGATAGTTTTCACTTCTGGGTAGGACATTGTAAGCTGGTAGAATTACGCCGTGGAATTTGCAGCAGAGGGTCCACGGCACTGTGAACAGTTTCCAAAGACATGTGTTGAGGAACTCTTTTTCTGATTTTCTTGGGTGTGGGGAGTGGATTTTGGTGACAACCAGTGATGGATAGCCCCACAATTCACTTGGGGGGTAGTGGTAGAAGCCACATTAGTTTTTGTATCTTTGTGGGGTTGGGCCAGTGTTTTATTTCATCGCCCATTTAGGTGGTTTGGGCAACACCATGGGAGATTTTCCATGGGGGTGGCATACAACAGCAAGTAATTCAGCCAGAAAGAGATTTGGATGCCTGGTTGGGTTCATCGAACAACTGGGAGACAGATGAGCGAGATGATGGTTCCCTGGGGCATGTAGTAGCTCTAACATCGCTAGATTCGGTTGTTTATCAACTACGGAAAATTCAACTAAACATGTACAACCTCAGGAATGAGAGGTATGATTACTATAACAAGCTAATAGCTTTCATCAATGACATTCAATTTGGCCACAGTGAAATTATCGAGCAATTGGAAAATTTACATCGCCAGCAAAGGTGCACTAACGACCACCTTCGCATTCTGGAAGCGAGGGTGGAGCATATCAATTTACATATGCATGAATATGTTGGCTATTTCACAGCTCCCTTTGTAATCCCACCCAAATTCCCCCCTAATATGTTTCCTTATGTTATGGTTCTCTTTTTGTTTACAATCTATATGTCATGGCCTTTAGGCCATCGGAAAATAACGCATGAAGTTGGTAGTTCATGTTATCTTCCATGCCCCAATCTCAACAAGTTCAGTCGGACTGAGAGAAAGAGCCTTGTTGAGATGCTTTTTGTACTATGCACTTTGTTGTTAATATAACGTTGGAACTTTGACTGACCAAAAAAAATAACCATGTGTTCGTTTCCAAATACGTGCCATGTGAATATGCCAGATGGCATGTGCCAAGTAGTGTGTTTGAAGTGACATGTGATGATGTGGCAATGTCGCCATCCCAAGAAAAACCAGCCCAAAAGAAACTCATAAAGTATTTCGGAAGAAAATCTTAGGGGTCGTTAGTCATGATGATGTGGATGATGAGGTCATCTAAGTGACATGGAGTAATGACTAGGAAAGGGAAAGGCCTGTAAGGATTTCCTAGTCGATACTTTCGTGGGATGAAAGATATGTTTATTCTGAGAATGGTTATGTGCAAGATAGGTATCACCTCAGGATGGGTTTAGTCAATGAGAACAATTTGATCTCAGAGGAAACATTCCAGGATGAAAACCACGTGAGTTTTTTATAGGATTGATACTACTTGCAGAGTTAGCATGTTGCACACAAAGGCGAGAATTACTGTGAATTCAAGAAAAAAAATTAACTAAGTGTTACTAAATAAAAGAAGGATATTAAATGAAAATTAATGAGAAAATATATAGTAATCATAGGCTTGTGCTTGTTTCCAAATAAGGCGTCGACATGTATCAAACAGTGGGTTTGAAGTGACATGTAATGATGTGGAAATGTCGCCATCTTGGGAGAAACTAGGTCGGAAGGAACTCGAGTATTATTTTGGAAGAAAATATATGGGGAACGTTAGCAAGGATGAAGTGGATGGTGAAGTTAGCTAATTGTTGTGGAGAAATGACTAGGATAGGGAAATAATTGTAAGAAATACTCAGCCAAAACCTCCTCAGGATGAAATCATGAATGAAAGATATGTTTATTCTAAGATTGGTTATGTGTGGTATAGGTATCACCTTGGGACAGGTTTAGTCAGCAAGAACCATTCCATCCCAGAGGAAACGTTCCCGAATGAAAACAATGGCGGACACTTGTAGCCAACTTCCGAGGAGACTTGCATCTGAAGTTCTAGGACTTATTTTATCGTGGATTCGCGCAACATCTAGGTATGGAAACGAATTCCCAACAGGGAAAGAATTGATCGATTTTAAGATTTTTTTTTCTTGTGTTATATTCTTTATTACGTAATGTATACAATGTCTTCCCTTCATAGTTGTAAAGGGATAAGTGAAATCATGTACAAGCACTTTAGTCATGTAGATAAGATTAGTTAAGTTCTCGACTACGGTGGTTAGTAGATAAAAATAAAAAACATAAAATTAAAGGTATTTTAATATTTTTCTAAGGGAGTCCAAGGCATGGGTTTATTGTTTTTCCCATGGTGGTTTGAATCTCGAGATGCATTGGGGAGATCCATTGTCACGAATGAAAGGACTACACCCCCCCCCCCCCCCCCAACCCCCTTGTGATGTCAATGTGGAGGAGGGGGGGTAACGGTATTGTATTTACATTTTTTGATGACTACAGCACGACCATCTTATCGATTACCCTATGGAAACTTGATATGAAACAATGATAGCGAGGAAGGCCCCCACTGTGACATTAGTTGGGGGTGTGGTAGTAGGGTTCATTCTTTTGTTGAGAATTTGCTTTCAAGTCCTTTTAACCAGGACCGTTAGATGGTTTATATAATATCAGGTCCGAGATAATTGTATTTTATTATTATCTTGCAAACATAGCTCACTTAATACTTGCATATGATGGATTAGTGCCATCAAAATATCAAAATAAGTCAACTTTTGAAACAAAATTGGCCATATCTTTGTGTCTTGTAAGTTTAGATGTTATTTCGCAATGAAGAAAAACAATTATATTCAACACACACACAATTAAAGTGAATATATGCATAAAAGTCTTCAAAAATAAATTGTCACTAAGTCTGCAAATGCTTTCAGAAGCAAGAGAAATATTTCAAATTCTAACTTGCATATTTTTTCAGGACCTCTTTCTCTGCTATATAGGTCATCTCTAGTGTCTTTCCAATCTTCTCTCATAGAGAGACAAGCTCATTGATAGAATATGTGTTGGTAGGAACTCTTAAATACAGGAACTTGACTAGAGTTTCAAGTCCATTCACTGCTTTAATGGTGAATGCTCTGATATATTGTTTCAAAAAATTATGAAATCCAAATATGGAATGAACAACTATTGGGTCAAATCTCTCCATTACAATATCAAAACATTGTATAATATATACTTCCATAATTGATTGCGAAAAAGGGAAAAATATGTATGTGAACATGGAAAAAAGTAGAAAACTAGTACGTACTTGTGAGTACTCACAACCACTTGGGAAAATGATCTATTGGGATACCAACAAGAACAAAGCAGCAATGAATCAATTGATTGGACATGGTGTTCAAAATCCATTTACATGGAATAGACAAAATTAAAATCAATTTGATAAGGGAAAAACTAATGCAAATACAAAATGTTCTTATCACTCATCAGAAAAAACATTAAAAGGCAATCCAATATCTCTAAGCTATTTTTTCTTTATATTTGATATATGGTTTAACCTTGTCATGTATCATCAAGATCTCTTTCTCAATCTTCTTCATTGATGCTAGTTTTTCTTTTGTTCCATGTTAACAAAGAATATATATTTTATCAACATTTTAGAAAATTTTACATATATCATCTAACTTTCTTACCCTTCAGAATACTCTTATAACTAATATATATATATATATATATATATATGAATGAATATAAAAGTGTCATTTTACATGAATGCTCAAAATGCACATGGAGAAAACAATATCATTATATGTATAATCTTATGAAAATAATCTTTTTTACTCAACCGATCATGTCCAAAATAAAATATAGATCTTGCCTTTGCGTCATTGGAAAGACTCAAGGTAGCTGGCATTAAAATTTTAAAAGCACAACATTGTTTCATGCATAACCATTATCATAAAATTCAAATCAATAGTAATTACGATATCATATGTCACGGTCTAAAAACTCAAATCATATTTTCAACATGGTCGATGAATATACAAATCGCATTGAGAACATTTATGAGTTCTTATTAGTCCCTGTGCACGCTGTCGGGACTATAGCGTTCGGAAGAACGTTGACCTACTATTAATCCGGGTTGAATATTTGCAATACAACCGACTAAAACCCAATTTACCTAAGTTTTTGTCAAAATTTTATATTTAAAATTATTTAATTTTAATATGATTGGACAACAACGTTTGAAGCGTTATTACAAGCTTCACGTTTTTCAATATATTATTTTCTAATTGGTAATGCAGATATCCAATATATTATTTTCTAGTTGGTAATGCAGATATCCAAAGTTTCCTTTTCTAAGAGGCATATAAACTTTGGTTAAGATTTTGTGTGGTTGGATTTTGCACTCATTCATAGAACTAATGCTAATTTTCAAATTAACATTATTCTCAAACATTAAATGTTATATTTTAATAAGCTATTTTTGCAAAAAAAGTAAGATACTACATTTTGGAACCTTTGTCTATTAGCGGTCACCTCTGTCACCTGAAGCCAATACTTGTACAAGGTTCGTTGTTGTATTTTGTGACGTGTGGTAGCACCTACGCTGAATTTTAAATTCAGCTGTGACAACGCTACGGGGGGTTACATGTGGGAGCATTAACATTGAATCGCGTTGATTTTGAAGCTTACGTCAGCAAGCAAAATCCGGACCCGAATTTTTATAGAGTGGATTTAATTTGGAATTCGCATAACAAATTGGGCCTACGTCATCATCCTATTTTGGAACGTGAAGAGCTTTTTCAAAAGAGTTTTATTTACTTTTTGAAATCCGTAAAGTTTCATAAAGTTTTTAAAAGACCTTCGGTAAGATTTTTTTTTACTAAGGTTAATATATATTATAAATATTTTTAATATATATAAATAATGTTTTATTTTTAAATGATATGTTCTGGAAAGTTTGAAAGGCTTGAAAGCCAAAACAAAAGGGGCCGTGAATGCAATTTTTATTTTACAGTGTAATTTTTTTTTTAAGAGAACAGTTTCATTGCACAGCAGTGCGGGAAGGAAGAAAGAACAGCGGTGCCACAAATTCAATTTGCCATCAATGCGAATTGTAAGCGGTGCTGACAGAAGTTAATGGAGACCATTAATGTTTTTTCAAGAAGTGAATTTTCTGGTAGAGTCAATTAATGACATTAATTGAACAGGGCTGAGATATTTTGTTTTAATATACAAAACAGAGTGTTGTAATTTTATTATTACAGAACAATAGTGTGTGCACAGCAGTGCATTGATTACATAGAACAGAAGTTTTTATGCACAGCAGAGTGCGTTTGTAAATGACAGCAGAGAGTGTTTTAGGAACAACAGAGTATACACAGCAGTGTATGTTGTTTTAGAAAGACAGAGTAATTTCTCTGTGTGAGACAGAGAGTGATAGTTTACACTGTGTTTGCAGCAGATAAACTATTTTGTAATCCCTCTGAGTGGAGGAAGAATCTGCAACAGCAGTTTTATTTTTTATGAAATAGAATTTTTTTTATGTGAAACTCTGTCACTGTGGAAGAAATTCTGAATATTTCTCTGTGTTAAGGAAGGCAGTTTTATTATTTTGGAATTCTAAAAATTTTCAACATGGTATCAGAGCTAATCCAGGCTATTTGAAAGTCAAATAAGCTAAAGGAAAGGAGTTCTTTGTTGCAGCAGCTTTTCCAGCAGTGTGAAGACTCAACCAAAAAGAATCCAAAGGTATTTCTCTATATAGTTTTTTTTATTGTGTTACTGTTGTAGCATAGTTGGTTAGTTTTAAACACACAGTCAAGTTTTTTTTAAAGCATAGTTAAAGAGTGCAGAATGGCTGGCTCCAGCACTGGTATGAGTTTGGGAAATATCCATCTCCCACAATTCAATGGAAAAAATTATGACTACTGGTCAATAACTATGAAAGCTTTATTTACCTCACAAGAGTTATGGGAATTAGTTGAGGATGGCTTTGAAGAGCCAGCAAATGAAGCAGAGTTTTACATTTTAACTCAGGTAGAAAGGGAGTCACTGAAGAACAATAAGAAGAGAGATGCCAAGGCTCTTTTCTTCTTGTATCAAGCAATGCATGAGAGTGTGTTTCCAAGGATAGCAGCAGCCAAGAAATCCAGTGAAGCATGGGAAACTCTCAAGACAGCCTATCAAGGTATGGAGAAAGTGAAGACAACAAAACTTCAGCTGCTGAGGAGAGACTTTGAGACTCTCTGTATGAAAGAGTCAGATAACATTGACTCATTCTTCACTCATGTGATTGGAATGGTCACACAAATAAGATCTCATGGAGAGACTCTTGAAGATAAGAGGATTGTGGAAAAACTCTTGAGAAGTTTACCCTCAAGATTCGATGTGATTGTCACCACCATAGAGGAGACTAGGGATCTCACAAAGTTTTCAGTGGATGAACTACATGCATCACTAATGACCCATGAACAGAGATTGGGTAGAAGTGAAAACTCATCTCTTGAACATGCTTTTAAGACCCAGATGTCTTTCGGAAGAGGAAGAGGGCAAGGCAGAGGAAACAAGAGAGGAAGAGGCAGAAGCCAAAACAGAGGTGGAAGAGACAGTCCAGCAAATGCTCAAGGAAGGGGCAACAATCCAAATCAGCATCAAGGCCAAGGCAGCAGCCAGCAGAATGGTCAGCAGAATGCTCAAGGACAAAGGTATGATAAGTCCAATGTCCAATGTTACCATTGTAAAAAATATGGTCATTATGCTAATGAATGTAGAAAGAAGAAGCAAGATATGAGAAGTGAAACTAGTGAAAATTTCACAAAAGAAAATAGCAGCCAAAGTAATTTGTTTTTAGCTTGTAATATGGCTGAAGAAAAGAATGAAGATTTATGGTTTCTAGACTCCGGTTGTAGTAACCATATGACAGGAAACTTAGCAATGTTTTCTATGTTAGATGAAAGTGTGCAGTCACAAGTCACACTAGGAACTGATAGCAAAGTTTCTGTTATGGGAAAAGGAGATGCAAATGTTTTAACAAGATTAGGTGCAAGGAAAACCATAGCAGATGTTTATTATGTTCCAGGAATGAAATGTAACCTCTTAAGTGTTGGACAGCTTGTCCATAAGGGGTATAATGTTTTCTTTGATAATGATGTGTGTACCATCATGGATAAACCACCCAGCAAACAATGTATTGCTGAAGTGAAGATGACAAGGAACAGGATGTTCCCTCTCAGAATGAGAGCAGATCTGATGAATGGTGAAGAGAAAGCAGCAGTTGCACAGGAGACTTACCAAAGCGAACCAAAAGATGATAATTGGTTATGGCACTTGAGATTTGGACATCTCAACTTTGGAGGTCTTAATTTGTTGAACAGAAAAGGGATGGTAAGTGGTTTACCATTGATAGAGAAACCGAACAGCCTTTGTGAAGGTTGTATTCTTGGGAAACAACACAGAGAAAGTTTTCCTTCCGGGAAAAGCATAAGGGCAAAAGCACCCTTAGAGATTGTCCACTCAGATGTATGTGGACCGATGCAAACTCCATCACTTGCAAGTAGCCACTATGTGTTAACATTCATAGATGATTTTACAAGAAAAACTTGGGTTTACTTTTTGAAAAACAAAAGTGAAGTGTTTGAAAAATTTAGAAATTTCAAAGCACTTGTTGAGAACCAAAGTGGGCTGCATATCAAGGTCTTAAGAACTGATAGAGGAGGTGAGTATATCTCTAAAGATTTTCTACGTTTTTATAGAGAAAATGGTATTCATAAGCAGTTTACAACTAGATATACTCCGCAGCAAAATGGAGTAGCCGAAAGGAAGAACCGAACCATAATGGACATGGCGAGGAGTATGTTAAAGGCAAAGCATTTGCTTATGATTATTGGGCTGAAGCTGTACATTGTGCAGCGTATATTTTGAACAGGTGCCCTACAAAAGCAGTTATGAACAAAGTGCCGGAAGAGGCATGGAGTGGCACAAAGCAAAGTGTCACACACATGAAAGTCTTCGGATGTGTGGCTTATGCACACATTCCGGATCAGCTAAGGAAGAGGTTGGAGAAAGCAGGGAGCGAATACTTTTGTTGGATACGGTGAGGAATCCAAGGCATACGAGTTATATATTGTCAACCAAAAGTTGTTAATGACGGATGCTTCGATTTCATTGGAAAACTTGGGATGGAAGCTTGTATTAACAGACAGATAATATGCTGACAAAGTCTCATGATACGAAATGATGATGAGTTGGTGAAATATATCCCCAAACAGCAACACCAACAAAAGAGCAGCAGAGCACACCCTTGAGGAGAAATGACAGTGCTTATCCAAGCACACCACAAGGAGGAAATACAAGTGCTTCTTCAAGCATTTGTACATCTAATGAAAAAGGTAAGAAATTCAGAAGTTTGAAAGATATTTATGAAAAAGATATAGCTAATGAAGGTATCAATTCTTTATTTGCTTTATATTGTCATGTTGATGATCCTGTTCATTTCGAAGAAGCTATCAAGGATAAGAAATGGATAGAAGCTATGGATGAGGAGATAAATGTCATAGAAAGAAACAAGACTTGGGATTTGGTTGAACTCCCAAAAGGTAAAGATGTCATTGGAGTTAAATGGGTCTACAAGACCAAGAGTAATGTTGAAGGCAAAATAAAGAGAGACACAAGGCCAGACTTGTTGTCAAAGGGTATAAGCAGAAGCATGGGATGGACAGTGAGGAAACTTTCACACAGGTTGCTAGAATGGAAACCGTGAGAGCAGTGTTGTCCATAGCAGCACAAAACAAGTGGAAATTTTACCAAATGGACGTGAAGTCAACATTCCTAAATGGAGTGTTAATGGAAGAGGTTTACATTGAACAACTTCTCAGCTATGAAAAGAAAGGCCAAAAGCACAAAGTGTGCAAGTTGAAGAAAGCTCTTTATGAGTGAAATCAAGTGGCAAGAGCGTGGTATAGTAGGATAGATTCCTATCTACTAGAAAATGGATTTGAAAAGTGTGAGGGAGAATCCACCCTCTGCATCAAAGAAAAGGATGGTAAAATGTTGATTGTGGTTTTATATGTTGATGATGTTATTTTCACAGGTAATGATGATTGCCTTATTGAAAAGGTACAAGCAGTCTGTGAAAATCTGAAATGATGACATGGGTTTTGTTGAGATATGCCCAGGAATAAGTAGAACAAGATGAAAATGAGATTTTTATCTACAGGCAAAGTATGTTAATGAGAGTATGAAAGATTTAACATCTTACCGGGGAGAAAATCAGCAATCACTCCCACGATCGTGGGATTAAAACTAGGCGAGAGGACGTGACAAGGATTTGATCCTAGTTTATACACATAGTTAGCGACCTCATGTATTTGGTACCTTCAAACGCCCATAATACATCTTTATTAGTGTAATTTCCCGATTCGTGGAAAAATGAAAGGATACATGTGAGGTAATAAAGAGAAGAGAAATTTTGAGTGTCTATTAAAGGTGCAAGGTTTGGTATTTTATATACTACTTGGAATGTTCAGATTTAGTTGGATACACTAACAGTGATTGGGCTGGAAGTGTAGATGATCGGAAGAGCACTTCCGGTTATGTTTTTCACATGGGTTCAGGAGTCATTTCATGGGCTTCTAAGAAACAGCCCGTTGTAGCATTATCTACAGCAGAGGCGGAATATGTGGCAGCTACAGCAGCAGCGTGTCAAGCAGTTTGGATGAGGAAAATGTTGAGAAATTTATGCCAAGAGCAGACAAAAGGAACAATTATTTTTTGTGACAATAGCTCAGCTATTGCATTGTCTAAAAATTCAGTGTTTCATAAAAGAACAAAGCACATTGACACCAAGTTTCATTTCATACGAGAATTGGTAAGCAATGGCGAGATTATTTTGCAGCATTGCAGAACAGAGGATCAATTTACAGATATCATCACAAAGCCACTTCAGCAGAAAAGCTTTGAACACTTCAGAAAATGCATGGGTATGCAAGAAAACCCAGCAGTTGAATTTAAGGGGGAGTGTTGAATTTTAAATTCAATTGCAACAACGCTACAGGAGTTTCTGTGGAGCATTAATATTGAATCGCGTTGATTTTGAAGCTTACGTTAGCAAGCAAAATCCGGACCCGAATTTTTATAGAGTGGATTTAATTTGGAATTCGCATAACAAATTGGGCCTACGTCATCATCCTATTTTGGAACGCGAAGAGCTTTTTCAAAAGAGTTTTATTTACTTTTTGAAATCCGTAAAGTTTCATAAAGTTTTTAAAAGACCTTCGGTAAAATTTTTTTTTACTAAGGTTAATATATATTATAAATATTTTTAATATTTATAATATATATAAATAATGTTTTATTTTTAAATGATATGTTCTGGAAAGTTTGAAAGGCCCGAAAGCCAAAACAAAAGGGGCCGTGAATGTAATTTTTATTTTACAGTGTAATTTTTTTTAAGAGAACAGTTTCATTGCACAGCAGTGCGGGAAGGAAGAAAGAACAGCGGTGCCACAAATTCAATTTGCCATCAATGCGAATTGTAAGCGGTACTGACAGAAGTTAATGGAGACCATTAATGTTTTTTCAAGCGGTGAATTTTCTGGTAGAGTCAATTAATGACATTAATTGAACAGGGCTGAGATATTTTGTTTTAATATACAAAACAGAGTGTTGTAATTTTATTATTACAGAACAGTAGTGTGTGCACAACAGTGCGTTGATTACACAAAACAGAAGTTTTTATGCACAGCAGAGTGCGTTTGTAAATGACAACAGAGAGTGTTTTAGGAACAACAGAGTATACACAGCAGTGTATGTTGTTTTAGAAAGACAGAGTAATTTCTCTGTGTGAGACAGAGAGTGATAGTTTACACTGTGTTTGCAGCAGATAAACTATTTTGTAATCCCTCTGAGTGGAGGAAGAATCTGTAACAGCAGTTTTATTTTTTATGAAATAGAATTTTTTTTATGTGAAACTCTGTCACTGTGGAAGAAATTCTGAATATTTCTCTGTATTAAGAAAGACAGTTTTATTATTTTGGAATTCTGAAAAATTTCAACAACCTCTACTAGTTCATTGTAGCTGTCACATTGCAATCTCAAAACACAGCCTCAACTCAACACCTACCTGACAGCTTCATCCCACGGCCTTGCAAGGTTGGCTGTGATAATCTGGATCTGCATTTGCAGGATCTTGATAGATCTATCGTGATCAACATGGGCATGGAGATCCTTTGTTCTGGATCGCCACAACAACTTACATGGGCATGGAGATCCTTTGAAGCACCTCGATATTACTTACATGGGCATGGAAATGCCCCTTGATATTACTTACATGGGCATGGAGATCCTTTGAAGCACCTCGATATTACTTACATGGGCATGGAGATCCTTTGTTCTGGATCGCCACAAGCACCTCGATACTACTTCGAATGAGATGCAGTGCTTCACCCCTTTCGCTTGTCTTTTTAAAGCAACTATTTCCTACAGTACTTCAGGTGCTTGCACCAATGATTCTACATTTTTTTTCCAGCTTAAAGTACTCACTGACCTGGCCAGTGTAATTTTCCCCTACAACTACAACTACAAAACTCAAGGGCTTACTCAAAGGCAAGAGCTCTTCAACATTGAGTTTGGGTGGGATTGGAGCAGTTATCTCATGTGGAGGAGAGGATGATGCTCAACTACATTGGTGGAAACTCAGCCATTCATGCGAACAAACAACCTAAAATGTAAATGTAATTGCATCTGAGTTGTCAATGATTACTACTCTCTCCATGGTATATTTTATTACGACTTCCTCTGTCACTGTGATTTGTTAAAATTATTTCAACAATCTTAATCACTTCCAGCTTATTTTAAATTTCATGCATATCATTTATCTCGTTTGCAAATTTTATTGAAAATATTTTGGGATACCGTCTGCCTTTGTTGGAGGTGATTCACTATTAGTTGGTAGATGAGTCTTTTTCGATTTGTTCGAACATGCTCTTTTGTTAAAACCCTCCTTGAACGAGTTTCAACACTTAGAGATTTGCATTTTTGTAGAATATTAATGCCTTGATCAACATATAGTTTTATTGAACATATATATCCTGTCCGGCTCTATTCAGTTCGGATGTCAAACGTCAAACTCACTGGATGAAATAACGAAGAGGGGTCTTCGAAAGAATTCGAGCCCTCCAAAAGCCTCCCTGAATGAATTCGAGTTCCAGTTACGTCGATATTGCTTTAGTCATTTTTCCAGTTATCCCATTTGATTAGATTATCCGGCCTTTTCAGTGGTTGCTTTCTTACTCATTTTTCCTGATTGCCATTACATAAATCCCTCCATTTAATTAATCGCACTTTATTATTTCTAAATAGTTAACTAAATTTTCCATTGGTTTTTTTCTTTAGCCTCCCAACTCCACTCATACAAACGGTTCACCCGCTATGCCGTCAATGAAAATAGTGCTCGAGATGAGTAACGCCACTACAAGCGACAATCCAAATTTTACGGTTAGACAACCATGCCTTAAACATGGAATTTGTGTATTATACTTAACCCTACTCGGCTTTATTTTATATATTTTGAAGGGGGTTACATACCGGTTTTATACACATTAAAATCCCGCTTTATATGCATTAAACACGAGATATTTCCATTCCAGCTTATATTATAATTTGAGGTGGATTCCATGCCCAGATTTACACTTATATTTTGCCTTTCGATATCAAATACGGAAGCCCCTACTCGAAGCATCAGAAAATTAAAATTAGGAGTAAGATGGGAGACCATCTTGGTGCACAGATTTCTTTCCAAAGTATATATTACTTTTCTAGTCTTTATTTTTTATTTTTAATATTAAGAATTATAAATCAATTATCAATTATTATTATACTTATGTTATATTTTCTTATTTTAATATGACCATACATATATATATATATTTTAATATAACCCTACATACCTAATTTGGTTCTAGAAAATACCAAATCAAATTCGCACCTGTAATTTGACTTCCATTAAACATTCTTTTGCATTACTCTATGAAAGTTTGAAACTAACGTCTATCGGTTTAATTCCATCCTTTGTCCTTGAAGGACATGGCATAGCCTTATTACTATTGTGCATTAGAATGTTTCAATTGACTTATTTTAATATTTTCTTGGACTTTAGTCTTTGTCCTTGAAGGACATGGCATAGTCTTATTACTATTGTGCATGAGAATGTTTCAATTGACCTTCTCTAATGTTTTCTTGGACTTTACTCTTTGTATTGAGATATTCTAGGCTAAATATTTTCCTTGCATATTTTATTTAGATCTTATGGGGATGGCATGGTAAGGGTTGCACTCTTAGTTGATTTCTTAGCTTTCCATTTATGCATGAACTTTTTGTGCATCCATTTCTACCTCTATGTCCATTTCATTTGCTTAGCTTTCATTTGCACATGAGCTTTTTGTGCATCCATTTCTACCTCTATGTCCATTTCATTTGCTTAGCTTTCATTTGCACATGAGCTTTTTGTGCATCCATTTCTACCTCTATGTCCATTTCATTTGCTGATTTCTTGCCTTTTTGTTTATGCATGAGCTTTTTGTGCATCCATTTCTACTTCTATGTCCATTTCATTTTCTTAGCTTATGTCCATTTCATTTTCTTGGCTTTCCATTTATTCATGAGCTTTTTGTGCATCCATTTCCACATATATGTCCATTTCAGTTGTTGATTTCTTCATGAGCTTTTTGTGCATCCATTTCTACCTCTATGTCCATTTCATTTGCTAATTTCTTGGTTTTCCATTTATGCATGAGTTTTTGTGCATCCATTTCTACCTCTATGTCCATTTCATTTGCTTAGCTTATGTCCATTTGATTTTCTTTTTCTTAGCTTTCCATTAATGCATGAGCTTTTTGTGCATCCATTTCTACATCTATGACCATTTCATTTGTTGATTTCTTCACTTTCCATTTATGCATGAGCTTTTTGTGCATCCATTTCCACCTCTATGTCCATTTCATTTGTTCCAACGTTTGTGTTACTATCTCCATATTATATATAAAATATCTCCATTATATATAAATGGCCATGAATAATTAGAAATTCATAGTTGGTAGATGATCTTTGTCTATAACGATCTACATATTATATATTATACATAAAAGACCATGAATATTCAGTGAATATTCAGAGCAGTAGATCAATGATCGAATGATTATGAAAGTTTATATTTTCTCAGTGTCCACCTGTCTAATCCAATGATGCCCCATCAATGATGTTATGCATGATGCCCACTTGTCAATCCTTTAATACATTCTCAATTTTTCATAGTGATACATTGTAAGTGTTATATTTTTATATTGGCTGAAAAAAGTATTCTAAGTGGAGTAAAAAATGATGGCCTTCAGATGGAGGTGATTAAAAGAATAAAAGAATGTTGAAGACAACATTTTGGTGTATTATGACCATACCAAATGAAAGGCCTTCCATGGGAAAGGTTGTAAAATTTTGTCTCCTCCATGTGGGTACCAGTGATGTTGGAGATCCCATATATGAGTTGCATCCTCCTCACATTGTTTGTTTAATGTGAAATCATTTATTGATTGATATTTCATATGCTACAAACTAGATATATGGCCTTCCATGGGAAAGGTTGCAGCAGGGACTATAGCTGCTTGCTGCTCTTGTTAATTAGTGATAATGGCAACGCTTATTTATAATGTGCATGATTATTTTATTACATGCATTACAAGGATGTTATACTTTGAATATATCACATTCGTGACCTTAAGATTGTCATGTTCATATTTTTCTACAAGAAATAAAGTCAATTAGTAGATTCAAAAGCATTAATATGTTAATTAGCAATGGCTTGTAATTGGTTTCAATTTTCCCTGTATGGAGCATAATCTAATTTTTATTATAGCTAAACAATAATGGCACTCCTTTGTCTAGCAAAACAGGTAGTTTTTTGTATCTGTGAAGCATATTCAAGTAACCAACCATCAATTTCTCTGATATAGCAAGAAACTTTTTTATTAATCAGGCATATCCAAGCAACTAACCAACTATGAAAAATGTGTAATATTCTTTGGTTATTGTGAAGCATTATATCAAAATATTTGAAATGTGACAAAAAAATATAAACAGAAGCCATATATACAAATTATTTGTAATATTCAACACCTTAGTAACCTTTAGATATAGAATCAATTGCATATTTACAAATAGTACCACCAAGCACAAGACCTTTGACAAGAAGCTCTTATTTGAAACATACAAATGCACCAGAACATCAATGGTTCATCAGCCCACTAAGAAAACGAGGCATAGAATTCTTGGACAAGTTCCTATGTGCAATGGAGAATAATATGTCATTATAGCTCATATGTAGCTTCAGGTAGTTTAGAGAAGACTATATATTTCATGATTAACTAGTTTTAAAAGTGCAAGAAAAAAAATTGTGATGGCACATATGGTAGTGTAGTGATGATAATAATTGGAGCCTATAATGAGAAAAAACTCAATTCACAATTGTATATATTCACAATGGGACTTCAAATAGCTCTAAAGGAAAAAATCAACTGCACAAAAATTTTTATCAACAAAAGAAAAAACTTGAACAATTTCAGAGTAGTATGAAAATAAAGAAACACAGACACATATAATTATTTCTTTATTTCTTTCTTTATATCCATTCACTTAACAAAACTTCAGAATTTGAAGAAAATTCAAATTGAATAAAAGAAGATTGGAATACATATAATGTGGTATAATAAGTTCATTGGAAATACATTATGTTGTAGTGGAACAAAGATACTATGATTTGACTAACAAGATGTTCTGATCACCAATAAGAATTATCTATGTATCTGGATTCTCATATCGCATATTGTGCATCTGGTTCTTTGTGTTCATCTACACAAGAAAAAAAATGCTTAATTCGAAAGTTCAAAAAAGAGAGAAGAAGAATTGGTCACTAAAACACAAGCATTGATAGTAGACACAACAACCAAAGTCAACGAATCAGTGAACATAATGTCACTGTATATTGTAATTCTGGATTGTACAACAAAAATAGAAGCATACATTCACGTCTATTTAGAAAGTTGTAAATTATGATTTAGGGAAATGTCTAAGAGGAAAAATATATTAACTGTCAAAATGTATAAAGCTAATGCACACAAGAAGTAGCCTTGTGGTTCTTTGATTTTGGTAATTATGTTGTTAACTGTTAATGTGAAAAGGCCTCGAATACAAAGTTTCATTAGATGGAAAATAGTAAATGATATGTTGTGCATGTATTGTTGGAAATTTGTTTCACCGATAATTGTACAATTTTCTTTTAGTTGTAGCATTAGTAACATGCAATCAATTTTGCATCCATTTGTTTCTAGCGTGCATTCAACATTGTGCTTATAACTAAATTTTGTGCTCTCTTTATAAAGTCTGCATCTAGCTGTGTTTGGATGAACAAGTTGTTTGCATTTGCTACAAACTCGTTGGAAAGGAGAGAAAAATTATTTTCTTTTAGCACCCCTTGCATCTGCTTTGTGGAAATATTTGGTTGTTAGCTTCGAATATGTTTAGTGGAAGATTCACAACTGTGTGTATTGGAAGAAAACTATTTTTAATAGAATAAAGAAGGAACTAGGAAAGATACTTGTGTTCTTAATTTGACAAAATATAGTAAATGTGATCTTTTGAAATCATCATTCAAAGGATCAATAAAATTTTTCGATCCAGAACGCAATTGTTGACTGCCTTTCACATCATTTCTGACAATGTTTTTGAACAAGTACATTGGAGTGGTTTTTTATGCCAATTCATGTTGTATTTTGAAAAAAGGATCATTGTGACTATAATTTAGTTGCAATTGCATTAAATCATACAACAATGTTTTGTTACGCAATTTTTTTATAGGAAATGTTTGTTGGAATTTTCAGAATTACAAAACAATAAAAATCCCTTTCCTTAACACAGAGAAACTATTTAAAATTTCACTCACAGACAGAGTTCTCACATAAAAAAAAATTTCTATTCATAAAAAAACTGCTGTTACAATCTGATAACTTTCCACTGCTGGGAGATTACAAAAATATGGAACTGCTTCACACACAGTGTCCAAATCTCTCTTCTCTGTCTCACACAGAGAAATACTCTGTTTCTAAAATAAAAACAAACACTGTTGTGTATGCTCTGTAATTTTAAAACACTCTGTTGTTCTGTGTAAATTAAAAATTACAACTCTGTCTCTGTTTTAAAATACGCTGCTGTGCATATAAAAAACATTACAAAAACAATATGGCTCTGTTCTGCATATTAACCAAAAAATATCTCAGCATGTTTAATGCCATTTGTTGACAAAAATTCACCGCTTCAGATTTCATTAATGGTCTCATTACTTCTGCCGGCACCGCTTCATAAGTGCATTGATGACAGGTTTTTGCTTGTTGGCACTGATGTTCTTTCTATCTTCCCGCACTGCTGTGCTTTTTAAAAAAACATTCATGTGTAATAACATTACAACATTCTGCTGTCTTTTTTATTTATTTATTTACTTTGCTGTGTAATACAAAAAATAAAACATACATGCCTCACGGGCTTTTTAATATATAATTCATATATATTAAAAATAAAACAAATAACAAATAAAACATTAAAAACAGACTTGTGTTCCTTTTAAAACAAATACCGTATTAAATCATTTAACCGGCGATAATCTGTTAACATATACCATGTAACATGTGGGTCGTATTATATGTGGGCCCCCAGCTATTCCGAGGGGGTAAGAACCTCCGCTCACAAAACTTTCACGACCCCCGCGGACAGTCTTTGCCGCTGTATGGTGTGGGCCCGGCTGTATATTACAACAGCCGTTCCGATGGGGTTCACCCATCACCGGCTCTTCCTGCCTTGACCCCTGCGGACAGTCTTGCCGCTGTTCTTTGTTGTGCTGCGCTGCCGTATCTTGGCAGTTGACAATTAATTCCAACACTCCCCCTTAATTTCAACTGCTGGGTTTTCCTGCATACCCATGCATTTTATGAAATGTTCAAAGCTTTTCTGCTGTAGTGGCTTTGTGAGGATGTCTGCAAATTGATCCTCTGTTCTGCAATGCTGCAAAACAATCTCGCCATTGCTAACCAATTCCCGTATGAAATGAAACTTGGTGTTAATGTGCTTTGCTGCTCTCTTGTTGGTGTTGCTGTTTGGGGATGTATTTCAGCCAACTCATCATCATTTTCATCATGAGATAAACAGTGTTTAACATTCACTGTTTTCTCTATGCTTCCATCCCAAGCTTCCTCTTCAATAAACTGAACATCTCTGCTCACAATAAACTTCTTGGTGGATGGGTTATATAACCTGTATACCTTGGATTCCTCACTGTATCCAATGAAAATACATTTCCCCCCCTTGCTGTCCAACTTCTTCCTGAGCTGATCCGGAATGTGTGCATAAGCCACACATCCAAAAACTTTCATATGTGTGACACCTTGCTTTGCGCCACTCCATGCCTCTTCTGGCACTTTGTTCATAACTTCTTTTGTAGGGCACCTGTTCAAAATATACGCTGCACAATGTACAGCTTCAGCCCAATAATCATTAGGCAAGTGCTTTGCCTTTAACATACTCCTCGCCATGTCCATTATGGTTCGGTTTTTCCTTTCGGCTACTCCATTTTGCTGCGGTGTATATCTAGTTGTAAACTGCTTATGAATACCATTTTCTCTACAAAACCGTAGAAAATATTTAGATATATACTCACCTCCTCTATCAGTCCTTAAGACTTTGATATGCAGCCCACTCTGATTCTCAACAAGTGCTTTGAAATTGCAAAAATTTTCAAACACTTCACTTTTCTTTTTCAAAAAGTAAACCCAAGTTTTTCTTGTAAAATCATCTATGAATGTTAAGATATAGTGGCTGCTAGCAAGTGATGGAGTTTGCATTGGTCCACATACATCTGAGTGGACAATCTCTAAGGGTGCTTTTGCCCTTATGCTTTTCCCGGAAGGAAAACTTTCTCTGTGTTGTTTCCCAAGAATACAACCTTCACAAAGGCTGTCCGGTTTCTCTATCAATGGTAAACCACTTACCATACCTTTTCTGTTCAACAAATTAAGACCTCCAAAGTTGAGATGTCCAAATCTCAAGTGCCATAACCAATTATCATCCTTTGGTTCGCTTTGGTAAGTCTCTTGTGCAACTGCTGCTTTCTCTTCACCATTCTTCAAATCTGCTCTCATTCTGAGAGGGAACATCCTGTTCCTTGTCATCTTCACTTCAACAATACACTGATTGCTGGGTGGTTTATCCATGATGGTACAAACATCATTATCAAAGAAAACATTATACCCCTTATGAACAAGCTGTCCAATACTTAAGAGGTTACACTTCATTCCTGGAACATAATAAACATCTGCTATGGTTTTCTTTGCACCTAATCTTGTTAAAACATTTACATCTCCTTTTCCCATAACAGAAACTTTGCTATCAGTTCCTAGTGTGACTTGTGACTGCACACTCTCATCTAACATAGAAAACATTGCTAAGTTTCTTGTCATATGGTTACTACAACCGGAGTCTAGAAACCATAAGTCTTCATTCTTTTCTTCAGCCATATTACAAGCTAAAAACAAATTACTTTGACTGATATTTTCTTTAGTGAAATTTGCACTAGTTTCACTTCTCATATCATTCTGCTTCTTCTTTCTACATTCATTAGCATAATGACCATATTTTTTACAATTGTAACATTGGACATTGGATTTGTCATACCTTTGTCCTTGAGCATTCTGCTGACCATTCTGTTGGCTGCTGCCTTGGCCTTGATGCTGATTTGTATTGTTGCCCCTTCCTTGAGCATTTGCTGGACTGTTCCTTCCACCTCTGTTCTGGCTTCTGCCTCTTCCTCTTCCTTTGCCTTGCCATCTTCCTCTTCCGAAAGACATCTGGGACTTAAAAGCATGTTCTAGAGATGAGTTTTCACTCCTACCCAATCTCTGTTCATGGGTCATCAGTGATGCATGAAGTTCATCCACTGAAAACTTTGTGAGATCTTTGGTCTCCTCTATGGTGGTGACAATCACATCGAATCTTGAGGGTAAACTTCTCAAGAGTTTTTCAACAATCCTCTTGTCCTCAAGAGTCTCTCCATGAGATCTTACTTGTGTGACCATTCCAATCACATGAGTGAAGAATGAGCCAATAATGTCTGACTCTTTCATACAGAGAGTCTCAAAATCTCTCCTCAGCAACTGAAGTTTTGCTGTCTTCACTTTCTCCATTCCCTGATAAGTTGTCTTGAGAGTTTCCCATGCTTCACTGGATTTCTTGGCTGCTGCTATCCTTGGAAACACACTCTCATGCACTGCTTGATACAAGAAGAAAAGAGCCTTGGCATCTTTCTTCTTATTGTTCTTCAGTGACTCCCTTTCTGCCCGAGTTAAAACATAAAACTCTGCTTCATTTGCTGGCTCTTCAAAGCCATCCTCAACTAATTCCCATAACTCTTGTGAGGTAAATAAAGCTCTCATAGTTATTGACCAGCAGTCATAATTTTTCCCATTAAATTGTGGGAGATGGATATTTCCCAAACTCATACCTGTGCTGGAGCCAGTCATTCTGCACTTCTAACTATGATAAAAACACTTGACTGTGTGTTTAAAACTAACCAACTGTACTGCAACAGTAACACAAAACTGTATAGAGAAATACCTTCGAATTCTTCTTGTCTGAACCTTCACACTGCTAGAGAGGTTGCTGCAAATAAAGAACTCCTTTCCTTCAGCTTATTTGACCTTCAAATAGCCTGGATTGGCTCTGATACCATGTTGGAATTTTCAGAATTCCAAAACAATAAAAATCCCTTTCCTTAACACAGAGAAACTATTTAAAATTTCACTCACAGACAGAGTTCTCACATAAAAAAAAATTTCTATTCATAAAAAAATTGTTGTTACAATCTGATAACTTTCCACTGCTGGGAGATTACAAAAATATGGAACTGCTTCACACACAGTGTCCAAATCTCTCTTCTCTGTCTCACACAGAGAAATACTCTATTTCTAAAATAAAAACAAACACTACTGTGTATGCTCTGTAATTTTAAAACACTCTGTTGTTCTGTGTAAATTAAAAATTACAACTCTGTCTCTGTTTTAAAATACGCTGCTGTGCATATAAAAAACATTACAAAAACAATATGGCTCTGTTCTGCATATTAACCAAAAAATATCTCAGCATGTTTAATGCCATTTGTTGACAAAAATTCACCGCTTCAGATTTCATTAATGGTCTCATTACTTCTGCCGGCACCGCTTCATAAGTGCATTGATGACAGGTTTTTGCTTGTTGGCACTGCTGTTCTTTCTATCTTCCCGCACTACTGTGCTTTAAAAAAAAACATTCCTGTGTAATAACATTACAACATTCAGCTGTCTTTTTTTTTTTTTATTTACTCTGCTGTGTAATACAAAAAATAAAACATACATGCCTCACGGGATTTTTAATATATAATTCATATATATTAAAAATAAAACAAATAACAAATAAAACATTAAAAACAGACTTGTGTTCCTTTTAAAACAAATACCGTATTAAATCATTTAATCGGCGATAATCTGTTAACATATACCATGTAACATGTGGGCCGTATTATATGTGGGCCCCCAGCTGTTCCGAGGGGGTAAGAACCTCCGCTCACAAAACTTTCACGACCCCCGCGGACAGTCTTTGCCGCTGTATGGTGTGGGCCCGGCTGTATATTACAACAGCCGTTCCGATGGGGTTCACCCATCGCCGGCTCTGCCTGCCTTGACCCCTGCGGACAGTCTTGCCGCTGTTCTTTGTTGTGCTGCGCTGCCGTATCTTGGCAGTTGACAATTAATTCCAACAAT
>JAXQQM020058578.1:0-42479 GCA_034641835.2 Pinus albicaulis | reverse complement strand
ACCAAAAGACCAAAAACATCATAAATCAACATAAAAGACCAAAAACATCATAAATCAACATAAAAGACCAAAAACATCACAAAACACTACACACAACGCATTAGGAAACAAGCACCTAGGTACATATGGTACACTTCACTTCAGCAGTTTACAAATCTTGGTTGACAATTAAATGAGCTCAGTTTAGGAGACTAGATTGAGACCCAAAAATAAGCTCAAAGATGAAGTGCACAGTAGTATTTGTGAGTACAGCTTTATTAAGCTCGAATGCCACGGTGAAGAAGGAAAAACCTAGAGGCATCATCAAGCCAAGCTCGGCCTCGTAGCTAGCCTCGAGGGACGGGGAGGGGCACTCACGGGTCAGAACTCAATGAAAGATGTCCCAGATAGGATCATAAAGCCAGACTCCGTTTTCTGCCCCAACTCTACAATACATACCTCCAGCTGCACACTGTCAATGCAAACATCTGTAGGCAACTCTATTGTTTCTTGTTTTGAAGGAGGAAGAGTTTCCAAGAACTTTTTGGGATCTCGGAATTCATATGATTGGATCTGATCATTTAAATATTGAATCTCCTTCTCAATTCTTTCAACAACTAACTCACAGAAACTAGTTTTAGTTTCAAGAGGAAACTTCAGAGATTTCAAACATTGAAGCAAGACACTGAAAAATTCTTCATTAATTTCAAAATCTGCTAACTGATTTCTTACTTCTTTTACAGCTTCACACAGTGCAGGGTTTGCCACATACCCTACCATTGCATGAGTGGATCAGCGAGCATTGGAATCTCTGGATCGAGCTGGAGTCGCCGGGTGAAAGTTTCAGCCTTCATATGTGTCTGACTGCTGTCCACCATCAGCATCAGATCTGCAACTTTGTTATCTTTTACCGGGGAAAGATCTTCCCCAGTATGGTCGCCACTATGTTAGCGCTCGAATCTGCCACAGGCTGAAAGAGGCAAAACTCGAGGCAACATCAAACCAAGCTCAACCTCGTAGCTAGCCCTACGAGGACAGGAGAGGGCTCTCTCCGGGTCAAACTCAGTGAAAGATGTCCAATAGGATCTGAGATGACCTAAATGAAAAACTGATATTGATTTTAGGCTAATAAAAATATATGCAAGAGGTTTTTAATAAATGTCGGGGTTTTCTGGGCTGTGTGGGGCAAAGACAGCAAGAGCAGAGATTAAATGAAAAACGCAGATTATCTCCTGAGGCAAGATAAGCATGAAGTTTAACAATCAAATTGGAATTATATGGAGTGAAAGACCGCTGCGAGGTTGACAAGGGAAATAGTTGAATCCTTATCAAACTGAAGAAAACATAGAAAATGAATACCTCCCAAGGCAGAGCAGTAAACTGGATTCTGCCTTTCTCACTTAAAAGTATTCAACAGAAAATGATTATGAAATGAAATGTAAAACATTACAAGCTACATATGAAACATAAGAAAAAACAAAATGCTAAATCCACACCACAAGAATCTCAGGAGTCAGAGCTGTATTTTTTTCATTAAATCCCTGTCAAAAACTGTACAATGAAACTCTATTCTCTCTTCCACACACCTCTCAGCACTCTCCAACCGTTTACAAATGATTTTTCATACAATAAATAAGACTATCTGTAGAAAACAGATCGACAGCCAGAGGAGCTGTTACAACTGAACTGATAAAGATAGAAAGGAGAACAACATTCTCCATGAAATTCTTTGATGACTAAACTAAAGACCAAATCTGGAGCGTTCTCCTTAAATTCCTCTGATAGCCAATTAAGAGACAAATATTGGAGCGCAGATCCATTTGGATTATTAACTGCTGTCATTAATAGGAGATCGATCCTATTCTTTTGCTGTGGTAAGTAGTTTTGGTTTACTTCTCGGAATATTTGCATCCACATACCGTTTTGAATAAAACCAACAAAAATAACCTTTAAACTAAAATTCTGCCGGTTTCAGCTGCAATCACCAGCGAACACGTATTAATGACAACAAAATTCGCAATATTTCCATTATCCTGGATGCCCAAGGCAAAACAATCATTTTCTCTCCGAATGCCATCTTCTTATCTCCAGTTACAAGTATAGGCAGTCAAGATGCCTAACATAAAAATAATAAGTCGAGAATAAACTTATAGCCTTCGTTGTCAACTAGATACTTTATTTCTGTGCTTAGATCTCTACTGCTGCTTTCCAGGCTACTGTCTGTCTCTATCACTATCGTACCTTCTTGTTTGGATATGGGAAGCAGAACTTTGGACTTCTTTCTCGCTTGGGCAGCTACCCTTGAAACCTCTTCAGCATTCATACGAGCTAGGGCCCAACGACTTAGTTTCACTGGCCTCTTGTTCCTTTGTACCATTCATTCACTAGGTGTCCTCTTTATACTTCCATTACCTCCCTTGATAGAAGACTTGATATTATCCGATTGCAATACAACATTCTCGACAAATAGCTGTGGGGGATTGCACCAAGAGCCATGTTGCAAAGCATTAATTGAGCTTGGACCACTAAATGCTGAGACGGAGCTTGCATGTGACATTTGAGTCTACGTTCCTTCATCCATATTTTGCTGCTCTTGCTCCCTCATTGCTACAATATAATCATAGGTGCTGACACCCTTTTTTATGAGCAAAATGCGAAAGAAGAAAAGTTGTCCAAGAGGAAGTGTAGCAACCATAGCCAAAATAGTGCAAGAACCCAATACCACAATGAATGGTCCAAGAGAGAAACTACTACCCAACGTAGACATAATCTCTGCATGAAAGTGACTCCGATTAAGAAAGCAGCGCACAAGTACAACGATTCCTGTTGACCACTGCAGAATAAGCAAGAATAAGGCAGATACCATAAGAACAAAAAATTCCTTGTAGTTCTTTTTTCCAATACAATTGTTAATCCACCGACAATGATGATCAAAACCATCTACACATTTGTCACATACTCGACAATGTTTGCTGTATTTAAAAATCTCCACTTCACATAAGCTGCAATAAAGCATGTCATCCTCACAAGTCTGCCGCTCTAAAGATGCCTTGCTACCACATAAGCTCTTCAACTTGTGAGCTAGAGGAAACCAAGCACAAAGAATTATGCAGGAAGATAATAAAATCCTTGAACCACTCTCCTTTTTCACTTGATTGACTGATTCGTTAATTGGTATCACAGTAACAAAAGATCCATCTGAGTGTGTTTTCTCTCCCAGTGACTCCGTATTTGCACCATTAGCTGAACCTGGTCCTGGTAACGAGTCCTTGAAGGACAAAGCCCTTCCAAACTCTGATGTTCTGCAATATTTCTTAGATGTTAAAACAGCAGGATCTGCTGGATCACTGGCCGCACACCAGATATAGAGACTAAAAACAGAGAAGACTTTTACAAAATCATGCTCCAAATTTCTTCCTATATTGTCACAGGTATAGATCATGGTATAAGCTGAAGTTTCCTTGCCATTGTACCTGTTGAAACATCCCTTTCAAAAAAGAGAGCTGGAATTTGACTGATCGTTTTTTGAGCTTCATGGTGGAAGTTTCTTCAAACTGCTTTCATGAATTAGTAAACCATCGAACTGCAACACGCAAAGTGCCCATCAGGCAACCCTCTTCCACGAGCTTTTAGGATTATTTTCTCAAAAGCATTCGTGCTAAATTATTTCACGCCATGTATGAATATGGCCCATACCAAACAATCAAATCTGGTATATGAGAAAAAGCCTGCAACGCTGTCTGAACCACTTTCGAGGATGTGCATTTAAATTTGCCAGGCTTAATAAAGCCAGTTCTTCCTCATTGTCACTGTTTCACATGATCTGCTTAGCTCAACACACAAAGGATCAACCAATGTCGGAGATGTAGAAAAGCTTTGTTCTGAACAAAACTGTCCCTTGGTATCACTCACATCTGCCTGAGGAGCCATAGGCACTGCCCACTTTGGCTGTTGTCCATGTGTAATAAGTACAACTATTTCAGTATCATCACTACCAGGATTCTGTTCTGGGATATTCTCCAAGCATATAGATTCATTGTTTTGGGTTACAGGCTGGGCAGTAACATAATTCCAATCTTGGCATGCAACTGTGACTTCACTTTCAGTTTGTACCCAAGATTCAGCTCCAGGATGCAATGGTGGATATTCAGTATCGCTGAACCAATCACAATTGAAATTCTGAAAGTCTAAAGAATAATGACACTGCTCCATGGTCATTGAAGTGATTAAATCTGAGGTTTGATGAACAACAGGCCATGGAACAAGGTTATCAACTGCATTAGAAACCCCTGCAGAAATGCTAAGCTGTGGGAATAATTGTAATTCCTGTTTTGGAGCAATAAAAGGAGAAGATAACTGTCCAGATGCACTAGGTTGAGTTGTAATCATATTTGTTAGTTCCGGCATGCTGGAAGGTTCCATGTTATGATTTATAGTTGGATCCTTAGAAGAATCATATTGATTTCATCAGAATCACTCCCAAGCAGAAAATCACACAGTTTAGTTAGGTGTTCATCAACTAGATGGCTCTGAGCACGACTATGATCTTTGGGTAGCATATCATTGGTGTTCATTGCATGCATCTGAGAAGTTGCAAAATTATCTGCAGTGTTCTCTCTCGTATTGGTTGACAGCAATAAGTTTATAGCATCCCTCTTGTGCTGCAAACTATCTACAAGAGCCAACCGACTTCTACTTGATCTTTGGATCGAGGCTCCTTGCCTATGGACACCTAGACTTGATGCATTTCTTTGAACAGAACTTCCAAATATACTTCCAGTCTGGCCAAATCTTCCATTTTGGCTAGACACATAATTTATATAACCAGAAGGTATTTCTATACTTGCAGTATGGTTTCCAGTGTTTCTTGAAGACAAAGACCTGCATTGATCTGGTCTTGTAGATAATGATGATTGTCTAGCATAAACGTTGAGATTTGAAGGAACAGGCAGAAGTGCCCCTGTACCTGCTTGATTGCTTCTACTGACTGTAATTGAAGACCCGCGTGTTGCTAATGAGAGTATGGCATTGAAAGAGTTTGGAATAGCCATTGAGGGGGCTTTCCGCATCTTGTTGGAATTTCTTAATTTTATTCACTTCTCTTCTTTGTCTGAAGAATGGCAGTGATCATTACTGGCAGTCCCTTTGTCCCAAAGCGAACATGGAGCAAGCTTATCACATACATAACAGTGGCACAGTGTGCAGTGCTTCTCATGGGGAGTACTGTTGAAAGGAAACATTACACAAAAATGTCGTGAAACTCTTTGTTTGTTTGCAGGAATGATCGGTGGATCAGGAAAGCTGCACATGAAACATCCTTAACTGAAAAACTTGAATAATTGCGAGTTTAATGCTTTCTTCTTCAAAACAAGGTTTTGAAGAAGAAACATTCTCAAGCCTCCTTAATGCTGAAATTTCGAACTGAAAACATATGGAAAACCTCCTCATGGCTTGCAGGCATTATTGAAGCAATTTACATTCTTGATCTGCAACCCCTGAACTGTGGCTTTTGTTGTGCTTGACAAGACAAGTCATTTAATGACCATAAATGACCCGAGAAATAACGAGATGACAGGCGAGTCTATTCAACCCTTCACTTTGCTTGTGCCTCGGCCCACCTAGTTGCATAATCGTGCCAGTTGCCAATATACTTTGTCATCTTTAGGGTGAGTTGATAGGTCCTACAAAATCGATAGCCCCTTGTCAAATTCTTGAGGCCATTTTGTGAATTCTGAAGAAACATTTCATCCTGCAGTTCATCTCCAGTGTGTTGGCATGTGCTCACATACCCTTACAATAGTTGTGAGAATCCTTGTCTTGATGGGCCACCATAAGCTAGCTCTTAATATCTTTCGTGTCGTTGTGTTCACATAGTGACCTCCTACCACCGCATCGTGGGCTTCTGCCAAGATAGCATGTCGTTCATGTTCCAAAATGTACCTTCAGAGCACTTCATCTGCTCCATCTTATAGAGGTGACCTGCGATGATGGTAAAATACACAGCACGGGTTACCAATTATTCCTTCTGTTGCACCGAATACCCCGCGGGTGCCATGCCTATAGTCAGGAACTGAATAATGTGAGTGAAGTGTGCATCGACTACCTTAATATAAAACAGTTGTGCATTAGGCATTCCTTCCTCCAGGTTATTTGGTTCCTTTCCAATCTCAATTTAGGACAAGTGATCTGGCCCAGCCTTCAACCTCCCTAGTTTGAAAATTATTTCAAAGTCGTATTCTTGGAACAACAGAAGCCATAGGAAGATTCCGCCCCCCCCCCCGCCCTCCCCCCCCCCAACACAGGCTTATTCACCATGTACTTCAAAGCCAAATGATCTATAAAAATTTTGAAGTGTCCCCCTAATAGGTAATGTCGATAATTCTGTAATGCATAGACCATGGCCAATCCTTCTCGCTCCATGGTGGCATAGTTTTGCTCTACACCCGAGAGTTTTCGACTAGTGAATGCAATTGGGTGATCAATGTCTCCCTCTCCAAGCTGTGTAAGCACTGCTCCTAGGGTGATTTTGGAAGCATCAATGTGTACATGAAATACCTTCGCCCAATCGGGAAAAATAAGGATAGGCGTTGAGACCATCTTTTCCTTGAGTAGCTCAAAGCTCTTTTGACACTCGTCATCCCAAAAAAATGAAAGATTGTTGTGAAACCAGCTCCAAAAATATAAGAAAAGAGATATCAACACCTTAGAAATAAGCCACTTCGAGGGGGCAACCTCCAATACATTACATGAATGAACAACTCTTGGATGATACAAATTACAAAACCTTCGTTCTATATATAGGAGTCCATGGGGCCACAATGTAATCTTAGTGGGGCCACAATGTAATCCTAGATGACCTAACAATAATAATTTAAGGGCACAATAATAAAAATATGGGGGTTAGAGGGGTACAAAAATAACAATCAGGGGGGCTAGACTAACATAATAAGGGACTACAATATTAATATAGGGACTTAACATGCCTCCTTCAAAAAAGTGTTGTTCTCAATGCTTGATTATTTCTTGATGCTTCTGTATAAAATTCTTATCCTCCCATGTGGAACCTTCTACAGAAAAGTTCTTCCACTTGTTGAGATACTCTAAAATTGATCGATTTCACCAATTTGTCAAGTTCTTGTTTACGTATTTATTTGATTTCCAATATGATTTTCCTTACTCATCGAGTTCTGGCAATATTTTGGTAGGTCTTTTTCTATAACCTTCTTTAAGCATGAAACATGGAAAATTTGAATGCACTTTCGATAGTAGGAAGCTCCAATTTGCTTATGCCATAGTACCAATCTTTTGCAACACCTTGTAAGGACCATAGTTGTTACACATCACATTTTTGGTCATCGTAACCAGTGGTTATTAGATGGACCCATATTGATTTTTACCTTAAGTAAAATTGCTTTCACTATGAAAAATAACTTAGTAAACCACCTTTATTAAGTTGTTTATGGTCTAAACAGGAAACCCCATGAGGAAATATTAAATAAATATACATTTGTTTGATTTTCCTCAAGGAATAATTAGTTAAACAGTAGTTTAATTAATATTCTTGGTTATATTTAACCAAAAACAAGGAAATTAATTAGATAAATCATTATTTATCTTATTATTTTCTAAGAATAATTATTTAAACCTTATTTAAATAATATTCTTTGTTAAATATGACTAAATCACCCTTAAATAATTAAATAAATCATTATTTATCTGATTATTACTCAACCACATCCTTAAAATGATAAATAAATAATTTATTTATTTATTATTTACAAATAAAGGGATTTGACCCAAGTCAAATTCCTTTTCCCTCCAACAAATATAATAAAATATTCCATAAAAGTTGGATCTTGATTTGGTTTATAATACTTTAATTATACACCAATATCTAGACTAACTCAATATTTTTTTTTAAATGGAAGGGTTTTCACATTCATTTACCACCTTTTGTTGCCTAAAGATCACTCTGGATCTATACTTTTGGTCTCACTATTGGTCCACCATCATAGTCATATTTTGCTACTATTTTTTGTCTCAGTTTTCTACACCATCAAGAGAGAGGAATTCTAGAACTGAAGAGTTGAAGACTTACAAGAACCCATCCCATTGAGGAGAAAAGGGAACACCCTCTTGTGTTTTCCTCCTAGGTGCCATTAATACAAAATTCATTCGATATATTCTTGTCTTGTCTATTGGATGCATGGAGTAAATCTTGTTTTTTCTACTGCTTAATTTATTCTAATGCATAGATCTAGATTTTTGCAGCATTTATCTTGATCACCTAACTGCAGATTTGAGGATATTAGCAGTCATTTCTGCTATTAGGGTTGTTTGTTATGCGCAGCTAAAGTGGTATTTTTTCATACGCTTGGAATTAAGATTCATACTAACAATAGTACTTTGGCGATAATTTATTATCCTTCTTAGCTTTCTTGAGGGACATTTGTTTGTGTGGTTGTAGCTATAAAAATACCCAGTCTCCTACATCAAAACTTATCTCGCTGCAATGTTGATCTGCCTATTGTTTCATTCTATTTTTTTCCAAATTTAGGTTATCCTTTAAGAGTTGGAGAACTTCTTGTTGATGCTCGATGTGATCTTCCTCTGCTTGAACCTTCGAATTTTCTCTTAAAGATGATGTGATGGATGGTGGATGATATCCATAAAGTGCCATAAATGGGGTCATTTTTGCTGCAGTATGAAAGGAAGTGTTATACCACCATTCAGCGAGAGGTAACCACTTGACCCATTGTGTTTGTTTATCAGATACAAAACAACGAAGATATCCTTTCAAACATTTATTTACTATCTCAGTTTGACCATCATATTGAGGATGATAAGATGAGCTATGAGCTAATTGAGTACCCAAACAAGAAAATAACTCCGTCCAAAAATTTCCAGTAAAAATGGGATCTCTGTCGCTCACAATAACCCTTGGGTTTCCATGTAACTTTTGAATTGTGTCCATAAATGTAGTAGAAACTGTACTTGCTTTAAATGGATGAGATAATGCACAAAAGTGTGCATACTTGGTAAGTCTATCAACTACCACCATGATGACACTCTTTCCTTCGGACTTGGGGAAACCTGTGATAAAATCCATTGAAATCTCCTCCCAACATTGATTTGGAATGGATAAAGGTTATAGAAGACCCAGGGTCTTAATTGTCTCAACTTTATTTTGCTGGCAAAACAAACATTCTGCTACAAACTTTTGAATATCAGATTTGGAATTCATCCCGAAAAATTCTTTAGACTCGCTCCGGAAATGCCTTATATAAATCATTCTATTTCCTTCCCACTCGGTGACTAATGGGAATGGCGTGTGAAGCATGATCCATGAAGCCTTAGCCCCAGTGATTAGGCTGAGCTAAGTGTAACACCTAAATGGCGAGTTGAACTAGCAGGATTGGTCTTTCTTGAAATCGCCTTTGTTTTGGAGCATTAACTCGGGCCCCAGTCCTAAATTGGTGACATATAATCCCTCGGATCCTTACCGAGGATCCTATTTCCTTGACTTGGTTGGCCTAACTTTTCATTATGCACCGGAGTCTAGATGGAAAGAAAGCAGATATCAAATATTCACCGGGAACAACCTTCCTTTGTAAGTTTTTAAAAATCTTGAGTGTCCTCCTAAAGGAGAATTGTGCAATTCCAAAAGAATATTTTGTTTTAGTTGGGAATTCTTGCAAAGATATAAGTGATCTTTGTACCATAAGGAATCATTTTTCCAACTAAATGTATCAGATGTACTAGGATCTTGCTGCAAATTTTGAATGAGTGTCAACACTTCTTTGTCCTTCTTCCATTCATCCCTTGCTTTAGTTATCCAATCTAGTTGGATAATATAAATGGCACAAAGCAATGCTTCCACCTCTTCATTCTTTCTTGAGAGTGCATCTGCAACAACATTTAGCTTCCCTTTTTTGTAGATTATTTCAAATTCATAACCCAACATCTTTGTGACCCATTTTTGCTGCTCTTCTGAAGATAGTCTTTGTTCCAAAAAGTGTTTAAGACTATCATGATCAGTTTTTACCTTGAAGTGTCTTCCCATTAGGTAAGTTCGCTATTTCTTTAGTGCATGTAGTATTGCTAACATTTCCTTCTCATAAATAGGTTTCTGTAAATACTTTCCTTTGATTGGACGACTTTCAAAAGCAATGGGTCTTCCTTCCTGCATTAAAACTGCACCAATTCCATTTCTCGAGGCATCACATTCCACAATAAAGGTTTTTGTGAAGTCTGGTGTAGCTAAGACCGGTGCTAGGCACATTGCCTCTTTAAGACGTTCAAAGGCCTTAGTTGCTTCAAGAGTCCATAAAAATGCATCTTTCTTCAATAATGTTGTTAGAGGTGCTGCTATTCTCCCATAATTCTTAACAAACTTGCGATAATACCCTGTTAACCCGAGAAATCCTCGCAACTACTTTATGGTTGTGGGGATTTTCCATTCTTTAATGGATTTAATTTTGTTAGGGTCTACTTTAACACCCTCGTGAGATACAATATGACCCAGATATTCCACCTCTTGTACTCCAAAGAAACATTTGGATTTTTTTGCATATAATTGTTTCTCCCGCAATAGTTTGAGCACCCTGTCAACATGTTCAACATGATCCTTCCAAGACCTGCTGTAGATTAGTATATCATCAAAAAATACTAGCAAAATTTTTCTAAGGAAGGGTTTGAAAATGGAATTCATCAACCCTTGAAATGTAGAAGGTGCATTGGTAAGGTCAAAAGGCATGACCAAAAATTCATAATGACCCTCATGAGTTCGAAATGTTGTTTTTGGAATATCTTCAGTCTTCATTCTAATTTGATGATATCCTGAACGAAGATTCAACTTGGTAAAATAAATTGCTCCATGTAATTCATCCAATAATTCATCAATCACAGGAATGGGAAATTTGTCTTTAATGGTGAGCTTATTGAGCTCCCTATAATCCGGACACATTCGCCATGATCCATCCTTCTTGTGTACCAATACTACAGAAGCAGAGAAAGAACTTTGACTAGGTTGAATTATACCCGCCTCTAACATTTCTGCAATCATACGTTCAATTTCGCTCTTTTGGACATAAGGATATCTATAAGGCCTGATGTTTGGAGGAACACTTCCTGGAATCAAATGAATAGCATGATCATGATCACGAATATGTGGGAGTTCTTTGGGAGTTTCAAACACCTTGGAATGATTGTCCAAGACTTGTTGGAGATTTGCAGAAATAGATGATTTTGATGTTGGAACTTCTAGTGAGCATAATTGTGCAATTACGCCTCGTTGTTCTTTCTTTAGAAGCTTTGTCATGACATTAGAGCTTATTATCTTTCTTGGTTTCCCTGCAATACCCCATAATTCGACTTCCTTTCCTTCTGAAAAAAATTTCAAGAAAAGTTCTTGAAAATTAAAAGCTACCATTCCCAAAGATTGTAACCATTGTACTCCTAGTACAACATCAGCACCTCCCATAGGAATGGAAAGCATTGGACTATTCAATACATATTCCCCCATGGTTAGTTTGATATTATGGCATTTTCCAGAGCAATTTATAGTTCCTCCATTTGCAACCATCACTTGACATTCTGGTGTTGGGTATAGGAAACAATTCAATTCCTTGGCTACCTTACAATGAATAAAATTATGGGTACTACCTGAATCAATCAACACTATTACCTTTTTCTTCTTGATATGTCCTTCTACCTTGAGAGTTTGAGGAGTGGTAATTCCTGCCAATGCATTACACGATATGGTCGGACTCATTTCTTCCTCTTCTAGGGCTGGTTCCTGGTGTATATCCTCTTCTTTTGAAGATTCTTGTTCATTTTCTTCTTCCTCTTCACAATCTATGTAAAAAAATTTCTTCTCAGCACACTTATGACCTTTAGTGTATTTGCTATCACAACTGTAGCAAAGCCCTTTTTCTCTTTTTTCTTCCAATTTTTGTGGTGTCAACCTTGTAGGTTGTGGAAATCTAGGAGTAACAACACTTCCCTCTTTATAGAAGTGAGTGGTAGGCTTCCTTGTCACCATAATTTTACATTCAATTTTTCTTGCCAACCTGAATGCCTTCTCCAATGAATCAGGCTCCAAAACGCGAACTTCATGTTGGATGTTATCCTTTAAAGTACCTATGAAGAGATCAATCCTGTGTTCCTCTGGAATATCAGTTACCCTTATATTCAATTTTTGGAAGTCCTCAATGTGCTGCCCCACTAAACCCTTTTGTTTGAGATTTATCAATTGGCTAAGAAGGTGTTGCTCTTTGTATCCTCATAATGTGCTATCATTTCCTCTGTAAAAATTGACCAAGTGACAATTTTTTTACGGGAGCAAAGCCATCGATACCATACAAATGTATTTTGTTCTAAATGTAAAGTTGCAATGCGTACCTTTTGTGTGTTTTGCACATTATGGAGATCAAAATATTGCTCCATCCGTAGTATCCATGTTACAGGATCCTTTCCATCAAACTTCCTCATATCCATTTTTGGAATATGGTGGTTCTTCCCTCCAACATTAGAGTTTATGAAATCACGATTAACATTTATTTTGTTCTCATCATGAGTTTCCTCTACTATATTTTCACCCTTAGGAAACATTTCTTGTATCAACTTTGTCAAACCTTCCATGTCTGCTTTTAGATCATTCTTCATGTTTTCCATTTTTTTCATCGATCTTAGCTTCCATGTCATCCATATTAGATCCTATGCCAACTTCCATGCCATTCCTCAAACCATCCATCCTATATTCCACACCTTATTAAAAACTTCCATGTTAATATTAAGTTTTCAAGGAGAGCGAAATTTGTTGCACTTGCTCTTGTAATTTTGATATGTCATGTTGCTATTCTTCGTCTTCATGAGTCATAGTAGAGCCTTCTAAAGGCTTAATGGGTGTTGAATTATTTTTAGGGGCCATTTTAGAATCCAATACTGATATCTATTCTACAAAATTCCCTTGGAATCAATTCAACTTGATTCTTCAAACAAGACTTATGCAATTCGGTAAAAAAATACACACCTTTTACTTTCTTTTGAGGAGCTTGACATTGAAACTGAATTATCTATGTGATTTTGGATCTTCAATATCTAAAGTTTGGCACTAAGGTAGCCCTTTTAATTCTCTTTCGAATGCCACAGGTCGGACCTGATTTGGATTCTTGAAGGCAAAGTTGTACCCAATATCCTACGATGAACTAATTATGGACTGGTTCAGTAGAGCGAAATTGTACGACTTTCCACGTGTCACTGTTTGATCCTTTGGCTCTAACATTTATAGAAAGGAAACAATAGT
Source organism: Pinus albicaulis (assembly GCA_034641835.2). NCBI lineage: Eukaryota > Viridiplantae > Streptophyta > Pinopsida > Pinales > Pinaceae > Pinus > Pinus albicaulis. The sequence continues at coordinate 29,194 of JAXQQM020058578.1, read as the reverse complement.
CCGTGTACTTGTGGCCAATTTTTACATCATTCCAATCCGATGCTCATAGAGGGAGATATGAATATTTTCCCACGATAACCTCTTTGAGATGAAATTCGGGAGCCTGAAAAAGACCTAACTTCCACAGATCATATCTCTAAAAATATTGTGCACCAAGCTCTAAAATTTTGCAACGATGTTATTCAAGATTTCAGCTTCGATCTCTAAAAAATCCAGGTTCTGAATCTTCGTATAAAAAAATTTATAGTGAAAATTCCACGATGACCTATTTAGGTTAAATTCAGGAGCCTGCAAAAAGCCCTAACTTCCACAGATCATATCTCTGAAAATATTGTGAATCAAGCTCTGAAATTTTGCGAAGATGTTCCTCATGATTTCAACTTCACACTTTAAACATTTCAGCTTCTAAACCTTCGTAGAAAAAAAGTTATAGCAAAAATTCCACGATGACTGGTTTGGAGCAGCGAAAACCCTAGAATCCAAAGCTCTGATACCAAATGTTGTGAAACCAGCTCCAAAAATAGAAGAAAAGAGATATCAACGCCTTAGAAATAAGCCAATTCAAGGGGAACCTCCAATACATTACATGAAATGAAAATTCTTGGATGATACAAATTAAAAAACCTCCTTTCATATATAAGAGTCCATGAGGCCACAATGTAATCCTAGTCGACCTAACACTAATAATTTAAGGGCACAACAATAACAATATGGGGGTTAGAAGGGTACAATAATAAAAATAAGGGTGCTACACTAACAACAATAAGGGACTATACTAGTAATATAGGGACCTAACAAAGATCCTTCTTAAGCAACTTTTCCAGAGGCACCATGATCAGTGCGTATCCCTGAATGAACTTTCTGTAGTATCCCATATGTTCGAGGATCGAGTGCAGTTGTTTCTTAGTCATAGGTACTACTAGATTTATGATAACTGTGACTTTCGTAGGATCAACCATCAACCCTTGTCAGCAAACTATATGTTTGAGAAAGATTCTGAAGGATACGCAGAAGATACACTTCTTGATATTCATGGAAATCTGGTGTTTCTAACAGGCATCCAACATCATGCGCAGGTTTGAAATGTGTGTCTTTACTAAACCAAAGACAATCTAATCATCAAATTACACCTCCAGAAATTTATGGATGAACTCTTTGAACACCGTGACTACTACTCGCGAGAAGATGGCAGGGGCATTTTTGAGTCCAAATGGCATGACCATATACTAAAAGGATCCCCATTCGGTAGCAAATGTATTCTTGCTGCAATCTTCAGGTGCGATTCTAATCTGATGGTATCCTAAGAACCTGTCCATGAATGAGTATGCTTCTTGGCCTCCTACGCTATCCAGGGTCTCATCAGAGAACAGTGTTGGAAAAGGATAATGTACGCAGGCATCGTTTAACTTGCGCATGTCCACGCAGATGTGGATTTCCCCCTTTGTCTTATTTTCCTGAACCACCATGGGATTCACCCAGTCCGACTGTTCGACCGGTTCGATGATACCTGCTGAAATAATTTTATAGATTTCTTCCCTAACCTTCTGCTTATACTTAGGGTTCAGCTGATAAGGGCACTTCTTCACAGGGCGCGCATCTGGTTTTAGTGTGATGCGCTTAACCCCTAAGTCCCCTGTGATCCCCTTAAGTTCTGAAAACTTTGTCAGTAATAATTCTTGATATTCTATGAGTAATTCTAAAACCTTGCCTACTGTTTCATCATCCCAGTAGTCCCCAATTTTAGCCAACTTGGGCTACTCTTCTGTGCCAATGTTAACCTCTCGCGGCTTCATAGGCTTGGAAGAGAACTTGCAACATATTCGAGAAGTCCTTCAAACCCTATGGCAACACAAACTATGTTCCAACTTGGAGAAATTCTCCTTTGGCATGAACCAAATCCAATATTTTGGCTACATCATCGACAAACAAGGCATGCATGTGGATCTAGCTAAGATATAAGTCATTCGGGATTGGCTAGCCCCAACAACTCTAACAAAGCTTCATAGCTTTTAGGGCCTTACTAATTTATATCAAAGGTTCATGTTGGGATTCTCTCATATCACTTGGCCTTTGAGTCAAGTTACTAAGGGCAGAGAAAAAGAAATTTTTTTATAGTCCAAGTCCCAATAGAAGGTATTTGTTGACCTGAAATACCGTTTTTTCTCTACACTGGTACTCACATTTCTAAGCCTGCAATAACCATTTGAAATTGAGACAGAGGCCTCTAACTATGCTATTGGCGCATTTCTCATGTAGCAAGGGCATATGATTCCCTGTCACCGCGCGACACTCTCAATTATGATACGAAAATACCTCACCTACAATAAGGGTGTGTTTCATCCTGTAGTATTGCTAGTGGTGGAAACATTAAATTATGGGGAAGAAGATGATCATCCACAGGGATCACCGACCTATTCATCTTATAGAGACATAACGAAAGTTGTAGAATGATCACCATCAATAATGGTCTATATATTTGCAACAACATCATTTAAAAATTACATACAAGAAGGGAATTACTAATAACGTTGTAGATTTCCTCAGTCGGCCCCTGGTTGTGGCACTAACCACTATTCTCAACTCATGTGGGAATGAGACCTATAGATGGTTTCAACTATACAAAAATGATCCAAAATTCGCCATCATAGAGTAGATGCTCATGGAGGGAAAGAAAGTACCATACTTCCACCTCTAGGATGCACTGTTATGCTACCTAAGGCACCTTTGTGTTCTTCAAGAAAGCATTCCAAGTTAATTTTGGAGGCACACTATAGTTGGGTCATAGGAAATTTTATTCTACAAAAAAAAATTAATTGCTACAAAATTATTTTATTGGAAAAAAATATGACAGGATGTTGGTAAATATATCCTATCCTTCACTGCATGTTCCATATCTAACCCAACCATTAAGAAATAAGGCCTATATTCTCCTATGCCTACTCCTAGCCATCCTTGGGAATCCATTTCCATGGATTATATTTCTGGCATTCCTTATACCAAGCATGGTAATGAAAGTATATTTATGGTTTTTGATATATTTTCTAAGATGGCTATATTGGTTTCTTGCAAGAAGAATATTACAGCTGAAGACACTGCCAAAATATTCTTTGAATGAGTGTGGGTTCATTTTGGGATCTTGCATACCATTATATTATATTGCGACAATAGGTTCTTGAGCACATTTTTTTCAAGCCTCTGGTCATTTTTGGACACCAAGCTCACCAAGTCGATGGTGTTCCATTCCCAAATTGATGGCCATACAAAATTCATCAATAGGTTGATAGTGCACATAGTACACATGTACAACTCCAAGAATCCACGAACATGGGATGATAGTATTCCCTATATGAAACACATCTATAATAAATCTTTTCGTAGCTCAACTATTTACATCCCATTTCAAATGGGCGTGGGATTCCAACCATTGTGCCTGATTGATGTTTCCATGACTCTTGTGACTACACAGGTAGAATCTACATATCTATAGTTTGAAGTTGATAAAACCACCAGGTTTATTGAATTTATCCAGCACATATGAAAGTATTTTCATTATATATGGGATAAAGCCAATGCCCTGTATAAACCATTTCATGATCAACATCAGGTATCACATAAGTTTCAAGTGGGTGACAAGGTGTAGTTGCATATATAAAAGGAATGCCTTATCGGAGTCCACTAAATATTTGACCACTTTGATATAGTCCTTACACCATCACTAAGACCATTGGTAACAATTATTCGAATTTAATTATCCCTCCATTCCTTGGCCTATACCTAATATTCAATTTGGACTACCTTCAACCATATTTCCCACCATTGTTGGACACACTAGACATTATTTAACAACTTACACCAACAAAGCTCAATATAGATTTAATCGAACAAGTCATAATTTATCAGATCATGGAAACATAGGTTAAAAAAAAATTCCACAAAATTATCCAAATGTATTGGGTTTTCAAAGGTGGCTAGCTCCTGCACCAAGGCAAGTGACTCACCAGGGAGAAAATTGAGGAGAAGTTTCCCCATCTCATGGAGGCACTCAATGCAATGGGGAACAATGCTTCCTAAGGGGGGAGGGCTAATCCATGTGGATACTGGTGGCCACCCGCCTATTCCACTTAGACCCCCAACATTGTTTCCTTTCGTTATCCTAATTTCAAGAAAAAATTCCTATCTCGGTAATTTTCTATTTTTGGAATTTTTTCGGGCCCTATACTTCTGGAATAATTTGAGGCCCTAAAGAATGTTTTATGTGGAAAAGAGAACACATGTAGCTTGCTATAGACATTTGAAATTGAATTTTTTTTTACTTGGATAGACATTTCTAACGGGATATTGTGTGCGCCAAGAAAATATTGTATGCCAAAATTATGACCCCAGGAAGTTTACATTCCAACTAACCCCAACGGGGCCCACAAGATTTTGGTGCTTCATATCCTAGGGTTAGGTCTTTAGATTTTTAGGATTTTCCATTATTTACTAATGATAAAAATTCCTAAGAGCCGCATTATAACTTAATTCAGAATGCATGTAGATTTCATATATCTTCTCATAGATAAGCTACCATCGCCTGAGCTAGTATGTTTCCTTCCCACATGTAAACAATTTCAACAATTTTTATTTTTTAATTGAAGTTTTGCTTTCTTGTATCTCTTTGTTTTTGTTTAAATCTATATTTCATTTCATTACTTCATAAATCTTCATCATAGGTGGTGATTTTCAACTCAAGAATCGAGTTAATTAAGAGATGTAAGCCCAAAATTGTGCCCATAGGAGTGGTGATATTAGCACCATGAAATAATTTTTCTAGGAGATATTAAACTAAAAAAATTATTTCCTCATGAGTTTTTAGAGAAATCGCTTAAAATATAATTAGGAATAATAAATGGAAAAAGTTAATTGTTAACGAGAGAACAATGAATCATTGAGGAAATGGACAGAGTGTCGTTAGGTGTCACCATGCTCTTGAACTCTAGATATCCTATCATGAGAAATTACACAAAAATTGATTAACATTCAAGCAAGTCCAAAATGTCGACATGAGATTCAATACTCACAATAATGGTGTTAGATACTTATCCCAACATGAATTGGGAAACTATGCCAAAGACTACAACTCTCCCCCCCAACCTAAGATTGGGTTGCATTGAGGTATTTCTTGTATCCCAATCACCATGGAGCCAGATTCCATATCATGAGTGAGGGACTTACTTATGGATTTTTTTTTCACAACAACATGCAATAACACTTGCTTGTACTAGAAGTAACAAAATTTAGGTCAATACTCTTCTCCAATGTATCCTACAAAAAAATGTCGACACCTTTATACCCTTTTTCCATATTACATAATCTATTGATGAGAACTCTAGAGGTGACAACCTTACATTACAACCAGATCCCTTTTCCCAACCTATTTGAAAAAATATCAATACACCTTTCTCTACTTTAATGCTCCTAAAATTTTTCAAGAGGGTTTATTGCTTCTTTCTTGTCAAATTGGCCTACATAATATTTAGCACAATATAGAGGACACCCCATGGATACCAACATATAATGAGTTCCCTAGATATCATGGACGTATATAAGATTCTGAGGAGACATGAGGTGTTCCTTATCATGATTAAACTTAAGGTTTGTAGCAAACATCTCCATCAAGATTAATCTTGCTGGCTCATAGTTCTCATCCACCACAATATTTGTATTTTTTCCATTTTCCTCGTTTCCCAGGTATTGTTGATCTTTCAAAATAAATTGTAGATAAAGATCATAGTCACTTTTTTCTTTCTGTAATAATAGGACCACACATTATAGTCTTTGTTGCATCCATCATATATGAACGCATGCCTTTGTTTTAGTACTAGTTCGTGTTCATGTTGGTTGTATTGATATATGTGGGAGAGTTCTCAACAAGTTATTTGATATAGTTCTACAATCTTTGAAAATGAGCATAAAAAATTGGATAATCCCTCATTCCCTGAGTGGATACTGCACGTATGGCTTTATTTGTCATATTTTTCTCATCTAAACTGACCAAAATCAAATATGGGATGCCTCTAACATAGAAATACCATGAGAGTTTTATCTTGGTTTTATCTCCCAAAGGAGGAGCCAACCATGGCATGTATTCATAGCAGTCTTCCAAAAGTATCTTGATATCAATCCGTAGAAATGAGAATGATCTCAAAATATTATCCTCTTTCTTTGAGTTTTTTGTAAACCGCTATGAGATATGGAGTGAAACTTTAGCAATGAGGATACCAATCAGAAAATAAATAAGACCAATTGTCTTACCGACGAACATAGGTACCAGAATCTAGGCACCTCCATTCTTGACAACAAAGTTGTGTGCATTAGAAACCAAGATTGACTCCACAGTTTGTGCTTCTCATTTCACATTTCCTTCATCTTCAATCTCATATAGTCGATTTGTTTAAAATGGGTAATATCAAATCCCATAGCATCATATATGGACCACTACATCAGTTGGTACTATGTTCCCATTAGACCCAAAATGATCAACACTGGGATACCATAACTTTAAAATAGCGATACAATTTCTTCCCAGTGTTGTCGACAAATGAAAAGTTAGTCATGGCATGTTTTCATAATAAAATCGAAAGGCTTTCTTCTATTTTTCATGCGATAGAAACATAGCCTACAAGCCTCCCCTCTTTCGAAAACTCCTTATCAATATCCATAGGTTGTGGAGTGAATTTCCTACAGGGACCACACTAGTCCTTGAGAAAATATAAACCCCCATGTTTCTTTTGTAAGCTTAGTAGCATATCTTCAATAGTCCCTGAGGATTTTTTTGTGGTATCAATAGTTTTCCCATGTTCCTAGCGTGGGGGCTTCACTCAATGAACCTATGACATAGCATGTGTGTTCGTGGAATACTAAACAACGCACTTAATTTCACTAATTATTGGAAAATATGACCTCTAAAAATCACTTTATTTAACCACCTACCAATATGAACCCAATACACCTTCCCAATTTAAAAACCCTACTTTCACTAGATATTGTAGGTAATTAACATTTTTTGTGCCCCTTTATATTTTTCATTAAATTTGAGATCCATTTTCAATACACAACATATAAAACCATTTACCCCCTATTATATGCTCAATATATAATGTAATTTTTTTCCTCAATATATATCTCCCAATATGAATGCACATGGTATGATATTTCTCCCCCAGTGAGTCCCATGTGGTTCCTAGCCTAGACAGGCTTTCTTCAGCCCATGAAAACCTTTTAGCTTCCCCCTGTCTCTTTGATTTTTTTTTAAATTTTCATCCTTAGACTGTTTGTGACTTCCTGCCATAATATTGCAGTCCAAAGCTCATGGTGATACTTAATCCTCTATCCCTAATATTTTTTCAACTTGTCCTTTGTGCATACATGTCAGCCCCCATGGCTACCACCAAAAAAGTCCACATCCCAGGTAGTCTTCCCCCTCCACTTAACCCCAAAATTTGTGTCCCTAACTTAACCTAGTCATTTATTTAATTTACAATAAAACAGAAAATGGTAACCTGGAATGTCACAACCTACAATACCTCTAACCTTTACTGCAAGGAGTACCTAGTGTTTTTCCATCTCACCTTAGATGAAAACTTCTAGCTACTTTGATAGGATCATCCATCCTTGGTGCTATTTGTTAGGATCTAGTTCCTATAAATGTACCACTAACACAAGCCCTTAGGGTAACACCAATACGACCCCACAGGGTACCACTATCAACACTACACCACAAGGTTATAATACAAATGCTAACACCAAACCTCCACCATGTCCCCACCACCACCACCACCTCCATATACCCAACCAAGGACATGCCATTTGTAGCTTCAATGAACCTCTTGTATCTTTCAAAACTCATAAATGATCTCATTATATGTGATCCTCAATGGTTGTAAATGCCAACCAAGCTACTATCGAACATTCATGAGTTTGAAGGTAAATATGGGGATGACCTAGCCAACCATGTTCTAAGTCCATGAATGGTGTAATAATTGTAGCCTTTGTAAAGTGGATGTTTCAACTACCCTTATTTTTTTTATTTATTTTTAAATAAAATTTTCCCATCATTACAAATATGCAACCACCTTGCGACAAACTAAAGAAGACGCTATAAAAAAGGCTAAACAATTAAAGATAATTTACACAAAGTTGGGGTACCTTTTCTCTGTTATACCTAGTTCCCCTCACCTAGAATTTTCACTCAAGAAAAACATGGGGAATCTAATGTTGGTTATGGGTTGATTGGGAACCTTACCCAAACTCAACCTAGAAACCCTCTTCCATATCTTGGGAATAACTATGGTCTGCTACCATCATTCCCATGTTTCACTGGTACATCAGTAACATCAATTCCATCTAATGTTTTATATTACCCCAACCAACCCACACCCTCTCCTAACCTACATCCTCTACATTTATTTCCTAGGAGCACGATAGAGTAACCCCCCACCGTAGCATGTTGTGGGGGTTAATTTTGTCCAATATTCATTTCCTCAACAATAAAAGTAGTTTGAATACGTTAACACTTTAAACTCATCCAATGGAAATAAAAAGTGATGGAAGAATAAATAGAAAGGAAACCAAGGATAGGGGGACAAAAAAAAAAAACAACAACTGAATGCATTGATTTGTGAAATCGACCCAATAGAAAACAATACCAAAAATAGAGTACTAACATTATGAAAAAATAAAACAGTACTGATTATCTTCAGACTAATAATTCTTACGCAATTTCTGGAGAATATGGGAATTATACCCATTATTTCCCTCAACTCCAATAGTTTAAATTTATGAGAGAGGCTAGTGGGTAGGGGAGCCACCGAACATCCCATTGTACTACAAAACCCATCTCCACATCAAGGAGCTTTAGCTACTAAACATGAGGTCGACCCTGCCACTTACATAAACTAGACTTAGGGAAATTCTAATGACACCACAAACAAGCACATTTATATGCAAGTAGAAAATGTCTTACTTTAGGCACATCCTCGTGATTACAAAACCTCCCCGAAACCTAACCTTCGACATATAAAGCAATTCCTACCATTGTAACTATGCCACCTTTGACCATTCCATGACCTCCCATCATACCCGGTTCTAACTAAGGCACCATTAGGTCACACAAGTCATAATTCAAATGATACATGTAGATATAGAATTTCGTAGATGACCTTGCGCATATCCATTAGCCATGTATTCTTTGGATATTCTTTAGATGTGTCTAATTCAATAGAAAGTGTTTCTTTTTGCATTAGGAACTATAGACCCCTCATATTCACAATTAATCACCCTTGATATGGACAAACTCGTAATCCGACGATTACCATCAACAATCACATTTTAATAACCAATGACCATCTAAATTGTCATTATTCGTCGTTGCATCATTGATGATGTGGATTTAACCTGTATAATGTCAAATTCAGTTTGGCAGAAATTAGGTTCCCCCGAACTCATTACTTCCATCACATCAAGGGCATATGAAAATCAACCATCATTTCCTATTGGAATCTTCAAGAATGTCCCAGTTGAATTTGTTAGTAAGACAATTCTCATTGATATTGAAGTCATTGACACCCCTCTCAATTACAAAATATTTCTTGGATGAACTTACATGTATTCCATGAAGGTTGTGGCACTATCAGTTTTTCACACCATGATCTACCCACACAATGGGAAAATAATTATCATTGACTAATTGAAACATTATCAGATGAGGACCTTTTCCTCTCCTAATAGTGTGTTACCCTTTGCCGGGTTCCAAAAGGAATTAGTCCCTACCTTAAACAAGGTTAGTCATGTAATCTTCAAGTATTCTTCTCTCCCTGGCACATATCAAGGGGACCCTCCTATGACATCATCTACTTCTACTTCTCATGTGTGTGTTGTTACTACAATATATGGCACACAGTGTCCAGAAACCTAACCAACACAGAAATCCATGAATATGATGACAAGTGATACCCAATTCTTCAACATGCCATCACTCAAACTCCTTGATAGTGAAATGAGTTATGTTCTTTGGGAACGTCGTATTGATAAGCTATGATATTGACTCTTTGTATCGTATCAAATATTATTTACAAGTTAATAATATCCATGGTAAAGTGGAAGTGAATATCCATGGTTAAGAATCTTGTTATATTGTAAGTTTATTGTAAGTATTAAGTTTTTATGTGTTTATTAATTAAATTTAAATATGGTTATGGAATCATTATTTTAATTAAAATGGTAATATATATATATATATATATATATATATATATATATATATATATATATTATTTTATCTAAAAATATGTTCATAATTTTTCTTTTGTAAGTCAAAGGAGATTTACATCACTACATGCAATTACCCAAAATTGTTATGACCACACTTCTACCGGATTTTTTGGCTAGAGGTGAAAAAAAATATTTATATAAAAAAATGACAGTAAAAACAAAGAAGCCACAACCATAATGACCAATGAAACAAAAATACACCAAATATCATAATGCAACCTGGAAACCATTAGGGATTAGAAGAGTTAACTAAAGTTGGGTTCTTTCGTCTAGTACCAGGTAAAGAGGGAGGTCTGAAGTCATAATGGATGTGTTTTTCCATGTGTTCCAACATTCCTTCCAAGTGTTTCAGCTTCTTTTATATCCTCCTTTGACCCCTATGTAAGGTCGTTAAACGATCTTGCCTTTTCGATTTTTTTTTGTAGGTCATTCATGAATCCTATGAAAACATTTTTGTCATCATGAATATTTTTATCACTCTATAATTTCTAAGGTTGAAAGATAATTACAAAGGTAACCACAAAACCACTTTGGATGTTGTGATCTAGCTGTTCCAACTTCAGAGAGGGATCTATCTGTAAGATTTAGATTTTTTTGGTTTAAGATGCTAAGCTAGTTATGAAAATTGTGTGTTTTTTTGGTTGATTTGGATTATTTAGTTGATTAATGTTTACACTAACATTATTTATGGATTTTATGACTTAGAACATGGATCTGCTTCAACTTTTATAAATTGATTTCACAGGGCAAGGCAGTCAAGATAATTGGATTATGTAGGTTTAAATGAAGTGAATGCTATGAAACCAGCTCCAAAAATAGAATAAAAGAGAGATCAACGCCTTAGAAATCATCCACTTCGAGGGGGCTACCTCCAATACATTACATAAATGAATAATTCTTGGCTGATACAAATGACAAAACCTCCTTCTATATATAGGATTTCACGGGGTCACAATATAATCCTAGCTAACCTAACAATAATAATGTAAGGGCACAATAATAACAATACTGGGGTTACAGGGGTAGAACAATAACAATAATGGGGTTACACTAACAACAATAAGGTACTATGCTAGTAATATAGGGACCTAACATGCCCCTCTCCTTCAAAAAAGTGTTGTCCTCAATGCTTGAGTAGCTCCGGATGCTTCTATATAAAATTCTCATCCTCCCATGTAGAATATTCAGTGGGTAAGTTATTCCATTTGATTAGATACTCTGAAATTGATCTCTTTCGTAGTTGTTGAGTTCTTGTTTCCGTGATTTCTTCAGGTTCCAATATGATTTTTCCTTCATCATCAAGTTCTGGCAATATTGTTTGAACTGGAATTTTGTCCCCTAAAACCTTCTTTAAGCATGAAACATGGAAAATTGGATGCATTCGCGATGAATTAGGAAGCTCTAATTTGTATTCCATAGTACCAATCTTTTTCAACACCTTGTAAGGACCATAGTACTTTGGCGATAATTTATTATCCTTCTTAGCTTGCTTGAGGGAAATTTTTTTGTATGGTTGTAGCCATAAAAATACCCATTCTCCTACATCAAAAATTCTCTCGCTGTGATGTTGATCTGCCTGTCACTTTCATTCGAATTTGTGCCAAATTTAGGTTATCCTTTAAGAGTTGGATAACTTCTTGTTGATGCTCGATGTGATCTTCCACTGCTTGAACCTTCGAATTTTCTCTTAAAGAAGATGTGATGGACGGTGGATGATATCCATAAAGTGCCATAAATGGGCTCATTTTTGCTGCAGTATGGAAGGAATTTTTATACCACCATTCAGCGAGAGGTAACCACTTGACCCATTGTTTTTGTTTATCAGATACAAAACAAATAATATATCCTTCCAAACATTTATTCACTATCTCAGTTTGACCATCAGATTGAGGATGATAAGAATAGCTATGAGATAGTTGAGTACCCAAACAAGAAAATAATTCCGTCCAAAAATTTCTAGTAAAAATGGGATCTCTTTCACTTACAATAATCTTTGGGTTTCCATGTAGCTTTTGAATTGTCTCCATAAATGCAGTAGCAACTGTACTTGCTTTAAATGAATTATATAATGCACAAAAGTGTTCCTACTTGGTAATTCTATCAACTACCACCATGATTACACTCTTTCCTTCGTACTTAGGTAAACCTGTGATAAAATCCATTGAAATCTCCTCCCAACGTTGACTTGGAATGGATAAAGGTTGTAGAAGACCCGGGGTCTTAATTGTCTCAACTTTATTTTGTTGGAAAACCAAAAATTCCACCACAAACTTTTGAATATCAGATTTAAGGCCATCCCAAAAAAATTCTTTCTTCACCTTGTGGTAAGTTTTTTAAAATCATGAGTGTCCTTCTAAAGGAGAAGTGTGCAATTACAAAAGAATATTTTGTTTTAGTTGGAAATTCTTGCAAATATATAAGCGATATTTGTACCATAAGGAATCATTTTTCCAAATAAATGTATTATATGTACTAGGATCTTGCTGCAACTTTTGAATGAGTGTTGACACTTCTTCGTCCTTCTTCCATTCATCCCTTGCTTCAGTTATCCAATCTGCTTGGATAAAAATGGCACAAAGCAATGCTTCCACCTTTTTGTCCTTTCTTAAGAGTGCATCTGCAACAACATTTAGCTTCCCTTTTTTTTAGATGATTTCAAAGTCATAACCCAACATCTTTGTGACCCATTTTTGCTTCTCTTCTGAAGATAGTTTTTTTTCCAAAATGTGTTTAAGACTATCATGATCAGTTTTTACCTTTAAGTGTCTTCTTAATAGTTAACGTCGCCATTTCTTTAGTGCATGTAGTATTTCCAACATTTCCTTCTCATAAATAGCTTTCTGTAAATAATTTCCATTGATTGGATGACTTTCAAACGAAATGGGTCTTCCATATTGCATTAAGACAACACCAATTCCATTTCCTAAGGCATCACATTCCACAATAAAGGTTTTTGTGAAGTCTGGCGTAGCTAAGACTGGTGCTAGGCACATTTCCTCTTTAAGATGTTCAGAGGCCTTAGTTGCTTCAAGAGTCCATGAAAATGAATCTTTCTTCAATAATGTTGTTAGAGGTGCTTCTATTCTCCCATAATTATTAACAAACTTGCGATAATACCCTGTTAGCCCGAGAAATCCTTGCAACAGCTTTATGGTTGTGTGGACTTTCCATTCCTTAATGGATTTAATTTTGTTAGGGTCAACCTTAACACCCTCGTGAGATACAATATGACCCAGATATTCCACCTCTTGTACTCCAAAGAAACATTTGGATGTTTTTGCATATAATTGTTTCTCCTCCAATAGTTTGAGCACCCTGTCAACATGTTGAACATGATCCTTCCAAGATTTGATGTAGATTAGTGTGTTATCAAAAAATACTAGCACGCATTTTCTAAGGAAGGGTTTGAAAATGGAATTCATCAACCCTTAGAATGTAGAAGGTGCATTGGTAAGGCCAAAAGGCATGACCAAAAATTCATAATGACCCTCATGAGTTAGAAATGTTGTCTTCATAATATCTTCAGTATTCATTCTACTTTGATGATATCCTGAACAAAGATCCAACTTGGTAAAATAAATTTCTCCTTGTAATTCATCCAATAATTCATCAATCACAGGAATGGGAAATTTATCTTTAATAGTGAGTTTATTGAGCTCCCTATAATCCAGACACATGTTCCATGATCCATCCTTCTTATGCACCAATACCACTGGAGTAGAGAAAGGACTTTGACTAGGTTGAATTATACCAGCCTCTAACATTTCTGCAATCATACGTTCAATTTCACTCTTTTGGAAATAAGGATATATGTAAGGCCTGATGTTTGGAGGAACACTTCCTGGAATAAAATGAATAACATGATCATGATCACGAATAGGTGGGAGTCCTTTGGGAGTTTCAAACACCTTGGAATGATTTTCCAAGACTTTTTGGAGATATGGAGAAATAGATGATTTTGATGTTGGAACTTCTAGTAGGCATAATTGTGCAATTACGCCTCATTGTTATTTATTCAGAAGATTTTTCATGACATTAGAGCTTATTATCTTTCTTGGCTTCCCTGTGATACCCTGTAACTCGATTTCCTTTCCTTCTGAAAAAAAATTTGAAGAAAAGTTCTTGAAAATTAAAAGCTATCGTCCCCAAAGATTGTAACCATTGTACTCCTAGTACAACATCAGCATCTCCCATTGGAATGGAAAGCATTGGACTATTCAATATATATTCCCCCATGGTTAGCTTTATGTTATGGAATTTTCTAGAGCAATTTATAGTTCCTCCATTTGCAACCATCACTTGACATTCTGGTGTTGAGTACAGGAAACAATTCAGTTCCTTGGCTACCTTACAATGAATAAAATGATGGGTACTATCCAAATCAATAAACACTATTACATTTTTCTTCTTGATATGTCCTTCTATCTTGAGAGTTTGAGGAGTGGTAAATCCTACCAATGCATTACATGATATGGTCGGCTCATTTCTTCTTCTTCTACGGTTGGTTCCTAGTGTATATCCTCTTATTTTGAAGTTTCTTGTTCATTTTCTTCCTCCTCTTCACAATCTATGTAAAATAATTTCTTCTCAGCACACTTATGACCTTTAGTGTATTTTCTATCACAACTGTAGCAAAGCCCTTTTTCTGTTTTTTCTTCCAATTTTTGTGGTGTCAATCTTGTAGGTTGTGTAAGTGTAGGAGTAGCAACACTTCCACCTTTATAGATGTAAGTGGTAGGATTCCTTGTCACCATAATTTTACATTCAATTTTTCTTGCCAACTGGAATTCCTTCTCCAATGAATCAGGTTCCCAAACATGAGCTTCATGTTGGATGTTATCCTTTAAAGTCCCTATGAAGACATCAATCCTGTGTTCCTCTGAAATATTAGTTACCCTTATATTAAATTTTGGAAGTCCTCAATGTGCTCCACCACTGAACCCTTTTGTTTGAGATTTATCAATTGGCTAAAGAAGGTGTTGCTCTTTGTATCCTCATAATGTGTTATCATTTCCTCCATAAAAATTTACCAAGTGACAATTTTTTTAATGGGAGCAAAGCCATCGATACCATACAAATGTATTTTGTTCTAAATGTAAAGTTGCAATGTGTACCTTTCATGTTTTTTGCACGTTATTGAGATCAAAATATTGTTCCATCTATAGTATCCATGTTACATGATACTTGCCATCAAACTTCCTCATATCCATGTTTGGAATATGGTGGTTCTTCAATCCAACTTTAGAGTTTATGAAATCACAATTAACATTTTTTTTCATCATGAGTTTCCTCTACTATATTTTCGCCATTAGGAATCATTTCTTGTATCAACTTTGAAAAACCTTCCTTCAAACCTTCTATGTCTTCCTTCAAACCTTCCATTTTTTCTTCCATACCATTATTCAAACCATCCATCGTATCTTCCATGCCTTTATTCAAACCATCCATATTAGCTTCCACATTTTTATTCAAAACATCCATTTCATTTTGTGTTTCCGAGAGCGAAATTTGGTGCACTTTCTCTTGTAATTTTGATATGTCATGTTGCATTTATTCATCTTCATGAGCCATAATAGAGCCTTCTGAAGGCTTAATGGGTGTTGAATTATTTTTAGGGGGAATATTAGAACCCAATACTGATATCTATTCTGCAATATGCCTTGGAATCAATTTAAATTGATTCTTCAAACAAGACTTATGCAATTCGGGAAAAAAATACACACCTTTTAGTTTCTCTTGAGGAGCTTGATATTGAAACTTAATTATCTGTGTGATTTTAGATCTTAAATATTTGAAATTTGGCCTTGTATTAGCACTCTAAATCTTATTTTGAATGTCACATGTCTGACTTGATTTGGATTCTTCAAGGAAAATTTATGCCCAATATCCCACAATGACCTAATTATGGACTAGTTCCGTAGAGAGAAATTGTATGACATGCCACATGTCACTGTTTCCTCCTTCAGCTTTGAAATTGACATATAGAAAAATAAATTCCATGTGATTGTGACCACTTTTTACAGAATTCCAATTCGATGCTCATAGAGGGAGTTATGATGATTTTCCCATGGTCACCTCTTTGAGATGAAATTCGGAAGCCTGAAAAAAACCCTAACTTCCACAGATCATATCTCCAAAAATTTGTAAATCAAACTATTAAATTTGTACAAAAAGGTCCTCGGAATTTCTTCTTCGCTCTGTAAAAGTTTCAACTTCTGAAACTTCGTAGAAAAAAAGTTACACTGCAAATGCCACGATGACCTGTTTTATGTGAAATTTGGGAGCCTAAAAAAAAACCCTAACTTCCAAAAATCATATCTCAGAAAATATTGCGAACCAAGATCTAAAATTTTGAAATGATGTTCCTCTAGATTTCGGCCTCATTCTAAAAAATTTTCATTTTCTAAACCTTTGTAGAAAAAAAATTATAGCAAAAATTCCACGATGACCTGTTTGGAGCAGCGAAACCCTAAAATCCAAAGCTCTGATACCAAATTTTATGAAACCAACTCCAAAAATAGAATAAAAGTGAGATCAATGCCTTAGATATCAGCCACTTCGAGGGGGAAACCTCCAATACATTACATAAATGAACAATTCTTGGATGATACAAATGACAAAACCTCCTTCTATATATTGGAGTCCATGGGGTCACAATATAATCCTAGTCGACCTATCAATAATAATGTAAGGGCACAATAATAACAATATTGGGGTTATAGGGGTACAACAATAACAATAATGGGGTTACACTAACAACAATAAGGGACTATGCTAGTAATTTAGGGACCTAACAGTGAATGAGAAGAAGTAAATGGATTTGCATTAAGTAAAGAGAAATTAAGAATTCATTTACTTAATTTAAGTTGAAAACATTTAAATTATTCAAATCCAGAAACAAAGTGAGCATTAAAACAAATTATGTTATTCAATTTTCAATTGAATAATTCAGATTAAGAACACACATAAGCATGGTAAACAAAGAAATTAATCACATAAAAAATGTTGATCAGCGGTTGTCATTGATGTCAACCCAAGCAGCACCAAGGGCTAACCTAATATTGCATGGGAATTTTGACCTACAAAATTAATATATTCTGGGTCAATAATGCTTTTGATGATTTCTACTTGTCGAGATGTTTCCATTGATATATGTCACGCCATGTAATTCTTCACGGTTTGAGAGATATTCATGTTTGAAGTTTGTACCCCCAGTTACTGGGTTAAAAATCCATGGGGTTGGGGCATGGGTCATTGAAAAGTCATAATTAATATTTTTTAAGCTCCTTAAATCCCTCCCACGTTCACTTTTTGAATCCCCTCTCTACTTAAGCATTCATATAAATTGTGATCTTCATTTCCTCCTTATGCAACGGATTTGGCCATCTGAAACAAGTTATTGTGGAATTTTCGCTCTAACTTTTTTTCTACGAAGGTTAAGAAGCTAAAAAATTTATGAGGAAAATATGAAATCCTGAGGAAGCTGCAGTAACAATTTCATATCAAGGTGTGCAATATTTTTGGAGATATTTTCTGTGGAAGTCAGGGTTTTTGTAGGCGCCTGAAATTCATCTCAAAGAAGTGACCTTGGTAAATTCGTCATAACTCTCTCTCTTTGAGTATCGGATTGGAATTCTGTAAAAATTGGAGGATAGTGCACAGTCTGTAATTTTTGATCTATCAATTTCAGAGACAAGTGAAGAAACAATGACATGTGGCACGTCGTACAAGTGCACTCTACTGAAACAATCCTTAATTAGGGAATTGTGAGAGATTGGGTATAAATCTCTCTTGAAGAATCCAAATTGGGTCAAACTTGTGGCATTGGAAAGAAGACTCAGAGGACTACTATAGGACCAAAAATCAGATATTGAGGATCTGAAATAATAAAGATACACCAGATTCAATATCGAGCTCCTAGAAGGAAAGAAAAAGCTAGATCATGTGTTGTCAAGGGTTGCAAAGGACCAGACTTTCTATGGCAGCAAAGAAAAGCAAGGTGCAGCAGAACGTAGCATGACAAGAGCATCAACCAAGGTGCATAACAACAGCAAGAAGTTCATCCTATGGAGTCTTCAAGTGGGTAGCACTGCATACAATCATTGTAAAGGTATCATTGTACTAAGTCATTGTAAATACATTATTGTAAAAATTGTACTAGTGTCTATCTGCCAAGGGTTGAAGAGGCAGTGTTGGGAGGTTTAGGATCATCATTAGGTGGTTGTGTCAAAGTTGGGGTTATGGTCTAGTATATCTTCTTCTTCTACATCATTCTATATCATTGTAAAGTGGACCATTTTCCATGGTACGGGAGTCCATTCTTCTTTTATTCTTCTATAGGGTGGTAGGGTGGTGCTAGGGTGAGTTGTAGCTCATTGGGTGTTGGGGCATCCATTCAGTTGACTACTGAAGAATCTCGGGCATTGGAGCATCCATCCAATGGGAGCTGGAGAAGAATTCTTTTCTAGATTCTAGGAAGTTGGAGATTTATTTTCAATTGGAGTTGAATATTAAAGAATTATTAGAAAAGCATTAGGTGGTTTTTGTCCCGGAGTGGGTTTCCACCTTAAAAACTGTGTGCATTTGTGTTCCTCTTGTTTGCTGCTATCATTGTAAAAACACTGATAATAATTGAAGATTAACTAATGCTCTAATTGAAAGAAATACTGATTCACCCCCCCTCTCAGTATTTCCAACAATTGGTTTCAGAGCTTGGTTCCTTCAATAGCAGTTTAACAGCTGGAAGGAGGTCATGGAGTATACCAAGAATGGTGTACCTCTATTAAATGAAAATAATTATGCACTTTGGAAAGGAATAATGGAGGTCTATCTCTTGGCGCAAGGTTACGAAGTATGGGACACTGTTCAAAATGGATTTACATCAACCGCGGATGAACAAGGTAAGAAGAATTTGGTAAATGATGCAAAAGCAAAGAATATTATTATCAGTGGACTTATTGAATCTGCTTATCATAAGGTGTTGGGTTTTAAAACCGCCAAAAATGTATGGGACAAGCTTGAGAATATATATGCAGGTGACTCAAATGTCAAAGAAGCAAAGCTTCAAATCTATAGAGCAAAATTTGAGCAACTCAGAATGAAAGAAGATTGCAACATTGCTGCATACTTTCAATACGTTGATGAAATAAGAAATACTCTGGAAGGATTGGGAGAGCCAATCGACGAGAAGACTATTATACAGAAGATTCTTAGAACGTTACCAGGGAGATTCAACCCAAAGGTATCGGTCTTAGAATACAGTGCAAATATGGACAAACTCAACAAAGAGGAATTACATGGAGTTCTCATAGCATATGAAATGAGACTTGATGAAGAAGAGGGTACTTTGCATCTAGAAACTGCGTTCATTGCATCTAAGAAAACCAATAAGGATAAACAACCTTCAATTGAAAAGACATGCACCTGCAAGTGTGAAGAAAAGGGAGATTATGAAGAAGGTCTTTCAGATGAAGAATATGCTTACTTCACGAGAAAACTACAAATTGGTAAGGGACAATTCAAAGGTAAACTTCCATTGATATGTTTCAGCTGTAATGAGGTTGGGCATTTTGCAGCAAAATTTCCAAACAAAAGTAATGGCAACTCAAAAAGAAAGAAAGGCTTTAAGAAATTCAACAAGCAAGGATCCAAAAGGAACTTTCTCTCTAAAGAATATAGCTCATCATCCGATGAAGACAATGATAGTGAAGAAGAAGCCAATGAGAGAGTATTTTTTATGGCCAAGCACAATAAACCCAAGCACAATAAGCAAGAGGTATCAAACAACGAAGAAGAAGGATGGACCATAGACAAATTTTATGAGGAAGAAATCAAGCTTATAAAAGATCTTAAGGCAGAGAAGATCCGTTCCAAAACTCTTGAAGAACAAGTTCAAGGTCTCAAAATTGAAGTTGAAGAACACAAATGCATTGAAGAGTCACTTCAAAAGAATTTGGAAGAAAGCAACCAAGAAAGGGAAGAATTAGAAGTCAAAGTAGTCTCGCTGCGTGAGGAAGTGAAGAAAGGAAAAACTATCCAAAACTATGCCAACAGCTCAAGGGCATTGGAAGAACTCATCAACAATCAACGATCTTACAATGAAAAAACTGGCATCGGTTACAAAGAAGAAGAAGTAGGACCTTCTACAACAAAATACAATGAACCTATGAGATCTGACATGCATGAAGACTTCATTGGACAAGATTCGCAAGAACAACCTTGGAAGACAATTCCTCGATGAAAATTTCCATCCAGGTACCAACATATTTTTTATGGCTACTGTTATTCATGTGGAAAATTTGGTCATAAAGCTGTAGAATGTCGCACGTACCCTAGGAACGAATACAATTCCAGGAGATCTGTCAAATATGAACCTCCCAGGGCTCAGTGAAACATCAATAGATTTGAACATTTAAGAAATAATATTAAATGTTACAAATGTCGAAACTTTGGACACATAGCCAAAGACTGCAGACTTGAAAATCCTCCAGAAGAATCTTCGAAGCCACAGAATGAACGAACATGGAAGAAGAAGAATAATGATAATTGTGCTCTCGCTCTCAAGGCTCAAAAGAACAAAGATGTGTGGTATGTTGATAGCGGTTGCTCAACGCATATGACTGGAGATAGAAATAAATTTGTATCTATGAAAGAGAAGAAGGATGGAACCGTGTCCTTTGGAAATGATGGATCTTCAAATGTTATAGGATCAGGTACTGTCACTCTCGGAAGCAAAGATGTTCTAGCCAAGAATGTTCTATTGGTTGAAAACATGAATCACAATCTGCTCAGTGTTAGACAAATGTGTGATCAAGGACACACAATACTATTCAACTCCATGAAATGTGAAATCAGGAAAGGCGTGTATGGTGAAATTGTGGCTACAGCAAGTCGAGCTCCAAACGACATATATGTTTTGGATGAAGCAACTAAAGCATGTCTAATAGCTAAAGAGGATGATACAATAATTGGTAGCAATGATGATCGACTAAGTAAGAATTTTTCTACAAAGGTGCAAAGTGATTTTGAGATGTCTTTACTTGGTGAGCTGACATACTTCTTAGGGCTTCAAATATCTCAGCAAGAGAAAGGAATATTTATATGTCAAGCCAAGTACATCAAGGAAATGCTTAGGAAATTTAAAATAGAAGATTGTAAACCCATCCTTACTCCAATGGTAACAGGTTGCAAATTGAGCATAGACGACTCATCTAAGGATGTGGATCAAAGGTTGTACATATCTATGATTAGTAGTCTTCTATATGTAACAGCCTCCCAACCAGATGTTATGCAAGCAGTTGGACAAGTAGCAAGATTCCAAGCAGCACCAAAAGAATCACATATTAAATATTCGCCAGCATTGGAATATCTTCGCCAAAAGCTTGGGATTCTCCCAAGTTCTCATTAGATTTTCCGTTTTTCAGAATATAAAAGGGGGAGTGGGAGTGTGTACAGGTCCACAGGATGGTTGTGTTTTAGGGGGAGTTACCCTTTGCCATTGATGTCAAAGTGGGAGAGAATTTTGTAGGAAGAGGTGTCATGATCGCAGGGGCAGTACTTGTGTTGCCATCAATGGCAAAGGGGGAGATTGTTGATCAGCAGTTGTCATTGATGTCAACCCAAGCAACACCAGGGGCTAACCCAATATTGCATGGGAATTTTGACCTACCAAATTAATATATTATGGGTCAATAATTCTTTTGATGGTTTCTACTTGTCGAGATGTTTCCGTTGATATATGGCACGCCATGTAATTCTTCACAGTTTGAGAGATATTCATGTTTGAAGTTTTCACCCCCAATTAGTGGGCTAAAACCCCATGGGGTTGGGGCATGGGTCATTGAAAATTCATAATTAATATTTTTTAAGCTCCTAAAATCCCTCCCACGTTCACTTGTTGAAGCCCCTCTCAACTTAAGCATTTATATAAATTGTGATCTTCATTTCCTCCTTAGGCAAGGGATTTCGCCATCTGAAATAGGTCATCTTGGAAATTTCACTATAATTTTTTTTCTACAAAGGCTCAGATGCTGAAATTTTTATGAGGCGAAGCCAAAATCTCGAGTAAACTGTAGTAAAAATTTTAGATCAAGGTGCACAATATTTTTGTAGATATGATTCAGGGAAGTCGTGGTTTGCGTGCTCCTAAAATTCATCTCAAAGAAGTGACCTTGGTAAATTCATTATAACTCTCTCTCTGAGTATCGGATTGGAATTACAAAAAACATGGTGGTTAGTTCATAGTATTTACTTTTCTCTCATCACTTCGAGACAAATGAAGAAACATGACACGGTGCTTCCGTACATTGCGCTCTCGTTGAAACAAATTTTGACCAGGGCAGTGTGAGAAATTGGGTATAACTCTCTCTTGAAGAATCCAAATTGGGTCAGACCTGTGGCATTGGAAAGAAGACTTAGAGGACTACTACAGGACCAAAAATTAGATATTGAGGATCTGAAATAACAGAGATACACCAGATTCAATATCGAGCTCCTAGAAGGCAAGAAAAAGCTAGATCATGTGTTGTCAAGGATTGCAAAGGACCAGACTTTCTACGGCATAAAAGCAAAACAAGGTGCAGCAGAGGGTAGCATGACAAGAGCAGCAACCAAGGTGCATAATAACAGCAAGAAGTTCATCATATGAAGTCTTCAAGTGGGTAGCACTGCATACAATCATTGTAAAAGTATCATTGTACTTAGTCATTGTAAATACATTATTGTACAAATTGTACTAGTGTCTATTTGCCAAGGGTTGAAGAGGCAGTGTTGGGAGGTCTAGGATCATCATTAGGTGGTTGTGTCAAAGTTGGGGTTATGGTCTAGTATATCTTCTTCTTCTACATCATTCTATATCATTGTAAAGTGGACCATTTTCCCCGGTACGGGAGTCCATTCTTCTTTTATTCTTCTATAGGGTGGTAGGGTGGTGCTAGGGTGAGTTGTAGCTCATTGGGTGTTGGGGCATCCGTTCAGTTACTACTGAAGAATCTTGGGTGTTGGAGCGTCCATCCAGTGGGAGCTGGAGAAGAATTCTTTTCTAGATTCTAGGAAGTTGGAGCTTTATTTTCAATTGGAGTTGAATATTAAAGAATTATTAGAAAAGCATTAGGTGGTTTTTGTCCCAGAGTGGGTTTCCACCTTAAAAACTGTGTGCATTTGTGTTCCTCTTGTTTGTTGCTATCATTGTACAAACACTAATAATAATTGAAGATTAACTGATTCTCTAATTGTAATAAATATTGATTCACCCCCCCTCTCAGTATTTCCAACATAAAAAATGATAGATGCACTTCACCAATAGTTTAACATGATAATATTGTGAAAGGGACTTATTTATTACTAATCAGTCCACTAAAATTTGAAAATATAAAATAACATTCTTAGATGCAAAAATCAACCCTTCATACTTTGAAATGAGAATTTATTTACAAAACATCTCGTCATGACAGATCATGATGGAATATCTAAAACTGATTACATCTTGTATTACAAAAATATAGTGCAATCTTGAACTGCTTCAGATTGCTGGAACTATTTTTGAGGAGGTTGTTGTTGATTTGTCCTTTAACTTTTGTTGCATTGTTGGCCCTGCCTATGAAGAATATAGAATCAATTTTTTGCTCAATTAACTCGCATAACTTTTCCCACCTTTCTTCACTTGGAATTGAAAATTTGATTAATTTCCTGTAGATCTCATCCACTTTTGTATACTTAGAAAAGGTGGGCTTGATGATAAAAATATCTTAATCTCATGCTGGATGTTTAAATCATACTCAAGAATCTCTAGGAATGATTTACCTATGATGCTCTCCTGTATCCCTAAAAATTTGGAACTATCTTTAGAAAAAACCACCAATTTCTGGTTGTAATCAGACAAAGTGATTAATTTCTCATTCAACATTAATAAACTTGGAAGTCCTTTTTTATTCAGCACTTCAAACTTGTTAAAGAACCTCTAGACACCAATTTTTAGAACTTGACACTTTTCTTCCAGCTGGATCATGATATTTTTCTTGGTTAATAGTTTCTTGATTTCTAGTATGGTTTCAATCCTGTCCTCAATCTCTAATTCTTCCAACCCATGCCTCTTTTTGGAATTCAAAAATTTGATGAGGTTAGTGGCTTCAGTTGGCCTTTCTCCTAGCTCTTCTTTGATATTCTCAATGGTTGCTCTAGATTTATGTATAATCTCATTATGTTCAAAGATAATTTGTATGGAAGGCTAAACCTCATTCATGGATTTATGGATATCAGTCCATATATTTTCCTTAGCCTCAGCTAAATTCTAATCCACAACGATTTCCTTCCCTAACTGTTGTATCCTCTAGGTGAGTCTCTAGGATTTATATACTTCGGCTAGATGTGAGGTCTCAACCCTTGCTTTCTTCTCTTGCACGACCTTTATCTGTCCTTGTAACATTTTTATTTCTTCTCCTTGTATGGACATGTCCTCCATAGCATTTACCAATTTTCCAGCAACATCTAAGTCTTGTGTTGGGCGTGTTGTTGATGTAGAAACCCCTGGTGTAGTTGAGGTAGCCATTCATGTTTGTGCTATTACTATAAGGGGTACTGCATCTAGTGGGACTAAAACTACTTGTGTATTTTTTTATTTTTCCTTGACTAACTTGTCCATCTGTACTTCCATGTTGCTTATTTGTGCATTTTTCTCCATAATTAGCTTAATCATATCTTATTTCTGGCTTTCCGTCTCACTTATTTCTTTGGTTTATGGATCCTTAGTTGCTGAAAATTTCAATTGTTTCCTGAGTGTTGCAATGTAAACATTCTTCTTCTTAATTAGTTCTTCGGTTGCGTTATCATTGGCTAGGTCATATCCTATCTTAATGGAAAAATCTTCTAAGGGTTTGATTTTTTTATCTTTTTCAAAAGAAAATTTTTTCTCAATATTTGACTGGGACTGGATATTGGTGAGGGGTACTTGCAATTTGGAAGTAGTCATTGCAATATTTTTTAATGTAGAACTTACAATTTCCCCTGTCGCCTTGTGCATATCCATTTGATCAATAGGATGGACATCTTTTGCATCAAATTCAAATGTAGTCTTCTTGTAATCAGCTGCATATTTAGGATGGGCAACATGTTCCTGCAAGAATGTCATCTGCGTTATTCCTTTCTCGGTGTTAAAGGCTGACAAGAGCCTATGCTAGGTTGTGGTAGTTTGTTTCCATAATTGATCATAAGTGCTGACTTTTAGAAGTTCATTTTTTTGCTTTATCTCTTTATACTTATCAAACATACTTGTCTCTATTTATCCTTGAATCAATCTTGATGTTTGAGCTAGATCTGGATTACCTTATGAAACTGAAGATGTTGGAGATCCAGAAAATAAGATATATGACTTTTCTAAAGAGTGTGGACCCTTCAGTATTTTAGTATTTTTCTCTAACTCCTCTTTTGCAAAGTCTGTTTGAGGATTGTACTTTGTTTTCTTCCTATAAATCTTAAATTGTTTGGCTGAAAGCTCTATGACTGAAGGCAAGTCTTCCTGTCTTGGCCTTTTCTCATCCTTTTCCTGAGGGGTGGAATTCTGTGAAGTTGATGTAGACTGTAATATTCCCAATTTTCCATTAGTTAATTGGAATATTAAAGTTCCTAATTTTCTTAATTAGTTAAGTAAATAAAAGGGTGGAGGGACCCATAGACCCAATAGATGAATAAAATCCAATTCTTTTGTGTGAATGTGGTTTAGTAGGTAGTGGATCAACATTCTGGAATAATGGAGCAACTTATTAATGAAGAAAGAGTGGAGATCATAGAAAAATAATGAGAAGGATGATGGAGATAGTGGGGTGAATACAATTAAGATCATAGAGCAATAATGATGTAGTGATGAAGGAAGTGGTGCATTAAATGCACACATGATGGAGGGAGTGGAGAGATAATGAAGAGATGATGGAGATGATGGAGGACATCATAGTCTTCATGGAAGCTAGTGGCCACATGTGTAGCACAGTAATGAGGTGGTCCAATGCTAGGGAAGGCTCGCAAGCATAAAAGGAAGATGAGGGAAACCGTAGAGGGCATTCTGGATTTTGATATTGTATTGTCGTTTGAAATTTCTTTTCACGCTTCAGCTATTTAGCTAAGTCTGCTATGTTGTTTAGCACATGGGTGTTTCCGAGCGGAGATCCCACCCTTATCCACGGGAGACTTCGAGTGCCTACTTTGGAAAGGTTTCTTTGAGCATCAATTCATCATCCGTCATTGGTGCAACATTCAACCCCTCTCTTCAACACATACAGCTTCAGGAATTACGCATTCCTGTCTTAGGGTTTGAGAGGAGGAAGGTAGTTTCCAGTACTTCAACTGGGAAACCAGTGGAGGCATCATCCTTTCACCTTGTGCTTCCATTTTAGTCTTCTGAGATCAGTATTTCTACATTCGGCATCATTCCATCATTCTACACCTCCATGCAGCATCAATTATTGCAAGAATTACGCATTCCAGCAGTGTAGGGTTAGAGGAGGAAGGAAGTTCCAAGTATTTCTTCTTTGAATCGTGTGAGGGACCATTCCTTCACTTTGGTGAGATTATTTCCATAAGCTATTAGCTATATTCCATCACCTAGAATCAGGCTACAGCTTCAGCCCCCTTGATAGCACAACCCATTCTAGCATGGATTTCAGCAACTGCAACTTGAGAGGAGGAAGGAGGAGCTAGATCTCAATATTCTAGCTTGGAGATTAGTAGAAGGGGCCATCCCTTCAATCATTGAGATGATTGAGTGTTATTGTAGCCATATTATCTTTATTACATGCCATATATCTGCATAGCCAACAGTTATATATTGCAAGCCCTAGGAGGGTGATTTTCCAAGGTGAGCCAATCTAGAAATCCTTTCTAGGTTATTCTGAGTTTTCATCATAAAGCCCAGATCTCAAATCCCACTCGAGCTCCAGAATAGCTTGATCTACGCATCCCTTTTCAGCCAATAGTTATATTTCCAACATTTCTATCACAGACAATGTAGTATGGCCTCTAGTAGATCAGTAGTTATGCAATGCTCTCAGTGAGAGGACTTGAGGGTCACTCTAGCCATGTCTATTGGCTTGAGTGTTGCTATTTTGAGCACTATTGTACATTTTATTTCACCTCCTTAATAATAAAATGACATATTTGTTCTGTCTATTTTTCATGATGTATTCATTTTATTTCCATATTGTTGTATTTTCCAATTATTGTGTTATGTATTATTATCCTTTCCCATTTTGGGATATTACAATGGTATCATAGCATGATCTTTGGCTCATATTGTGGGCACTACATTTCATGACATCAGAAGAAGAAGAAGACAGTAGATATATACAATGACGAAGGGATTAATTTCTTCCATGCATCTCTTCAGATCTATGCAGATCTCTCCACAGAGATCAAAGAAATGAGAAGGGGAAGGCAAAGAGAAACCTTAGGAGGGTTTCAGAATGAGCAAGGTCCAAGCACTTCCTATTAGCAACATAAACAACCGGAAATGAAAAGAGCTACACAACAGTCTTCTATGTCCACTTTCCTTGCAAAAGAAGATGAATGGCATGGAGATGGAGAATACTTGGAGCATGAGACTCTGAGTGATTATCTTGTAGAAAAAAAATCTCAATGAGTAGCATTCAAAGAGAATCTAACTCTCCAACAGTTTTTTCAGATCAAAGAGACCCAGAGACCTCGCAACTACAATAGAAGTAAAGGGAACATACATAATAGATTATTCTTGCCTACATTTGATGGGTCATCCACAAGCATAGCAAAATCTTGGATGAAGGATTTATATGATTTCTTCTAGCTACACTCAGTAGAGGAAAGAGAAGTGGTTGAGATTGCAGTGTTGCACCTTGAGGGTGGAGAAAAGGATTGGTGGTTCAACCATATGAAACATGCAAGACTAACTGCTTATGAAGACTTCACTCGCAGGCTGGAAAATAGGTTTGACAGAAGAAAACTGGAGGTAATTCCCATTGAAACATTTTCCGACATTCATAAGGAAACACATGAGGAGTAAAAGGAAGATGCCAACACTATCACTCCGAAAAAGGAGAAAATACCACCACCACCAATTGCAGAAGTAGTTGCATCAGTAGGAGCACTTTCATCTTTGCAAGATGGTCTTAAGAATTTGACATTGAGAGTCCCATGCATGATTCAGGAGGTTCATGAGGAGGAGGAAGCGTATACCAACGTTGGTGCAGCAGTAGAGGAGTAATCATCACCATCACCAGTAGTTGGAGAAGCCATTGCACCATTTGGAGGAACTCTTGTATCTTTCCAATATGTTGCCAAGTATCAGTTGATCCAAGGTTTGCAAACATTTCTATCCCATATTATTTTAGCACCTCAGCTTGATATTTTTGGGGTCATGCTATCACAACAAATGCATGACCAAGGGTTAGAGCACCTTGCTTATTTGAAGCATCAGACTATCACTGCGTAGAGGACCCTTGACTTGTTCAAGGAGGAGAGGTATAGTCATCCCAGTTTTACATTGTTAAGCTAAACACAACACTTTGTGTTGGAGTGTGGAGTTTCAAAGGATAGGATGAGCATAGTCCTAATCAGTACAATGCAGAACTATGATTTCAGCATTGCATATGGAGAGAGCCGTGGGACAACATATACACCATCATGGAGATTAGCAGAGCTGCCACTAAGGAGAAATGATGATTTTGGGACCCAATTATTCTTGGTGCATTCCAATGACCACTTCACTTATGAAGCATTGGATAGGCAGAAGGTAGATGATAGACATCTTGTGATGGATAACATCTTCCATTATTAGGATAGAGCCTTCTTGATGATCATCTCACAACTAAAAGAGAAGCTTCTTCCTACATCATATTCAAAACCTCATAGGTTCTACCAAAGCACG
>JAXQQM020087205.1:0-31456 GCA_034641835.2 Pinus albicaulis | reverse complement strand
TGGAACTCTTTTTAGGGTTCAAAATGTTATTAATTGCAGAGTAAATGCATTTCTAGCCTTGAAAACCATGCAAGGCATAAGGCAGAAATAGGTGCAACTACTTCTCTATTTTAATAACTCTGTCTTAACTCCTGAGAGGCAGATGGGAGAAAATATTGACTTTTAAGGCTCTCCCATGTATTAAGATAACTGTTCTAACAACCAAAGATGTTCTGTCAGTGTGATAACTATCAAAGTGTCTTTGTAGGTGAAAAAAAGGCTATAGGTGGCTTCAGATATTTTGATGAATTAACTTCTTTGCTCTGACGTGCATGAGGCCTTTTGCCTTGTTGATCTATCCTTGTTGACTGATTTAATCTTGATTACTTGTCTTTACATCGCTTTATCCATTTAACTGTGGATTAAGGTCTTTGATCTTCAATCTTCATGCTTTAACCTTTTTTAATATTTAATCTTTGGTACTCTTCACTATTTCATTCTGTACAGGTACTTTTCTTCACGTTGGAGGGTCTTCAAACAGTCAATAATCATGATTTATCGACTCAAACTTGGAAATTAATCCCTCTGTCCCTTTCTTCATTTGATCAGGCCAAACAAAACCTGCAACAAATGACAAAACATGTTATATAAAATCGTGTGGGGTCGGAAAATGCTGCTTCGGAGGCTGGTGGAGGTGGAGGAGCAGGATGTGTAGGTGGAAGAGGAGTTTCCATGGTGGAGGGGTGAAACCTGTGAAAAAAGGGTTCAAAACTGCATATGGCGCAAAATAAGGGATTGGAAATTTTGTGAAAACTGCAAAAGGTTTTCACGTTAATAAACGGTGGTAATTGGTTTAGCCCGGAGGGAACACGATCCAGTTATAAGGAGACACATGGCTTTTTCAAAACCAGCGGTCTAGTGTGGGTTTTGGTTGTTAAACCTCAGCGGAAAAATTTGTGTGAAAATCAATGCTGTCCGTTGGATGAGGCGGGGTAGATCCAATGACGAAGGGATGAGCGCGATGAGGAAAGGTGATCGGGTGAGGAATTAGTTGAAGCTAGGTGGAAACGAGAGATTGGAGGCATGGCTCTGTGGGTGGAAATTAGGGCCTGGCTAACGTGTACAAGACTTGTCGGGAAGTTGAAAGGTTGGGATTGGAATATCCGTTGGATCATCGGGTTTTGACGATGGAGATCACTCCATGGAGTGGTAAGGCGGGGAGAAAGGTGGATGAGTGGAGTCGTAAGGTTAAATGTGGGCCATTAGATCAAAAGAATCAACGGTGGGGATTGATTGTAGGGGTGAAGGGTAAGGGATGGTTCAGAGAATGGAGGGTGATTTAACATTGTTGGATCAGATAGATCTACGGTCGAGAGTGCCCCGGTGGATTGCATCTGTGGGGGAAGAGGTGAAGGAAAAGGGAATGGGAAATGCTGATGGAGCGATGCGATGGGGGCTTAAGGTAGGTGTTGGGATAGGGTCCCATGAAGGAGTATGGGACTGGGAGCCAATCAGAAAGAGGCTAAGCGCATCGGTTGGAAAAAAGGAGCGATTTGATGGGAAATGATGGTGCTGATGCAATTGAAAACATCGATGCGATGGATAATGCTCGATGTGATGAAGTGTGAAATGTCGATATCGGAGAGTATGAACGGTGGAAATGGAGTCAGGATTTCAAATCGACGGGCAAAAAGGTCGCAAGGAACAAAGGAATTCGGATTTCCGACGCGCCGATGCATCGAAGGAGCGATGGGTTTGGTCACAGTGGTGGGTCACATGGAGAAAAAGGGGCTCGAGCCTAAGCCAAAAAGCTCTTAAGGGTTTTTTATGAAAAAGTCAGGAAAAGGCCGAAAAAGTGGGTTTCTTAGCCTTTTTGAGGTTCCGATAGAAGAAATATAGGGGTTTTAAACTTTGTAAAAGAGATTTACAAGGTTTAAGGGGGATTTTTTAGGAAAGGGAGGATGAGGTAAAAGGAAAAATGGGCTTTTTAAGGGGGGAGAAAGAACACTTGTGGTGAAGGAGAAAATGAATGAAATGAGGGGTTTGGAACAGTTTTCTTTTGAACCAGCAGGGTTACTTTAAGGATTTCTTGTGGAAACAGCAGTGAAGATGATTTGTAAGATAACAGAC
Organism: Pinus albicaulis; assembly: GCA_034641835.2. Taxonomy (NCBI): domain Eukaryota; kingdom Viridiplantae; phylum Streptophyta; class Pinopsida; order Pinales; family Pinaceae; genus Pinus; species Pinus albicaulis. The sequence goes on along the minus strand of JAXQQM020087205.1, from coordinate 29,347 downwards.
GCCAAGAAGGCTTCAAGAACTAGCATTTTTCCATGAATATTGCTTCTTGAAGGCTTAAGAACATATTTAGCCATCATTTGGTATAGCATAAATGATAGATGGCTAATAGTGGCTCCACTTGGGGAGGAAAACTTGATTTTTAGGTGTCCAGAACCTCAGTTTATCAATCTCTGGCCTTTAGCAGACCGGTGCCTCATCCATTGGGCAGAATTTCTTTGTTTTCTTGTTTATTTTCTTTGCATTTTGACAATTCTTCAATGACTTGCAGCATGAAAACTCTTTAAGACAACACCTCTACCTACCCAAAACTACTTGTTTTAGAATTTTTCTTCTCTTGAGTGCACTTGGATTGGCACCTCTTTGACATATTATTTTTGAAAACAGAAAGATAAAACTATCTAAGGCTACCCTTATTTCTTCCAAGAGTCCAGATTAAACAGTTGGACTCAAAAAATCTCTACCTAATATACTATCTGCCAGGATTAAACTGTCTAACGGATCTACATTCTCTATATTCTAAGACATAAATTGAAAGCACAACCAAACTAGGATTAAGCTGCCTGATTTGCTGTGATGACTATGACATCAAAAAAAAAACTGCACATAGACCTTTATTTGCAGAAATTAAAACAAAACTTGGAAGGATTAAGATCTGAAAATAATGAGAGTCCTTCCTTCTTTCTTTCAACTATGATTTGGATCTCTTTGAGCTGTCTTCTTCTTCTTTTCTTGTTTCAGGTTTTCAGCATGTTAGAACCAGTCTTCTTTGTATCTTTGGCTCAGGTTTTGATCTGATTAGAGCCATTATTTTCTTTGATTCTTTGTTTCATATTTTGAGCATGTTTGAACCATTATTTTTCTGTCTTAATCTAATCTACTGATAAGCCAAGATTAAACAGTTTGGAAAATATTCTTCACTAACCCATCATCAATAAATTGAAATCTATCTAGTCATGATTATTTTGTATGACTAAATAGCAGTGCTTCCGTTTAAGTAGTGGCATTTAAGCTTGCACACTTTCAGATTTTTCTCTTTTTTGGTATGGGGTTGTACCTTTCTTATTTTATATCTGCCCTATTTTCTCTTTTTCTATGGTTTCTGTATTTCTATTTTTCTTTCAAAGTAAAAAAAAGAAACTAACTAAATGCTCATAGGATGAGCTTATTTTCTTTCCTATCTAACCTAATCTAACTCTGAAATATTTACATGTTTAGCTGATGAATTCTCTTTTCCAATATAGCCAATCAAGTATATGGTTCCATGACTGGTATTTTCTCATCCCTTTGAGCATGTTGGACAAACAGGGCCACTCCCATCTCACTTGTTCTTTAGCAGCAGTGCTAAATTTTTTTCTTGCATTTGGCAATGTACTGCTTTTAACAACTTTTACTCCCTCTTCAAATGTCTTCAAGAATTTAGCAAAGGGATCTTGAAATGATACCTGGTTATGAACATTTGGAAGATAGGTTTCAACCAGGATTACCTTTTCCTCCACTAGATCAAGCTTAATATTATTTTGAGAAAGAACTTTGTCCTCATCTTCATTATCATCTGAACTGGAGGACTTATCATATATTGCAGTGCTGTCCTCTTGTAGTCCTGGTATGCTCTGATTCGGTGGACTGTACTCTATGAAGAGATCGTCATATTATTGAGCAGGGGTATCTTTTATTACCTCAACCCTTTCAGGAGAAGGCTCCTTATCTTCATCCTTCTCAAGAAAATCGTCTTTCTTTTCAACCTCATAATCATAACTGATAGATTGCTAACTCCCAATTATGTGAAATCTATTTCTAATGGATTGGATTGATTGATTATTTCTTTCAAGCTGATGATAGTGAATTTCATGACACTAATCAACTATGGGCTTCCCTGCATGATTATTTTCTGCTTGAAGCTCATCATCATCATCAGAAATTGGAAAATCATTAGTATAAAAAATCTCACCAATCAAACATATTGGGTTATCAGTTTGTTTTTCTTTAAGTTGTTCTACAAGTTTATTTTCTGGTTTAAGACAACAAGGTCTAGTAGGTATATGAGCAGAAGTGTTTTGTTCAAATGAATTTTTGAGGGCTGGATGTTTTTTTAATATTCGATCAATTTCTTCTTCTGTCAAAAGAGGAGGAATTTTTATCTTGCTTTGGACAGAAGTAAAACAATACTCTTTCTCTTGTGTTGACTGAATTTGAGGCTGGATATCATCTTGCGCCTCTCCTAGTGAATATTTACTGGTGTGTGCAGGAAGACCTTGAGGAATTTCTTCTTTTTCCTGACTTTTATCGCTTTTAAACAACCCTTCTTGATCTTTGTGATGGTCAATTTGAACATGGGATTCATGAATTGTTTCTAATAGATGGTCATAATTCCATTTTTATTTAATAATATGAAATGAGTTATAAAATAAAGGCAGAGACTTTAGTTGTGTTGTCTCTTCTCCTATTTCAGATTTTGTGAGTTCAAGATGGCTTGTTGTTTCCTCAGTGCACTATTCCTTGTTTATGTTTGCATCTTGGTCGTAAAGTTCTCTTAATAGCATAATACAAGATAAAGGTAAGCTGTCAAGAATTTCTTGACAACTTTCTTCATTTTTTTCTCTGTAACCTTACTCATCATCTTCTATAAACTCTTGATCATCATACATGTCTTGCTCATTGTCTAGGTCTTGTAGTGGTTGAGTTTGTTCTTGATCTGAACATAGCATGGGCTGCTCTAGGTCATCAATATTTAAATTAGCCTCATACCTATTCATTATCTTTCCAAACATGTACAACATTTTTTCCATATTATCCAACAATTTTGCTTTTGGGTCTATGTCTGAATCCATGTTTGTAAATAAGAAAAGAGGTCACTGTATCTTGTCAACCAGTTCAAAGTCTTCTACCAGTGGAGTCATTAGGTCTTTTGGAGGTTGTGGAGTCGACAGGTGGAAGGTTTTTAACTTTTATGTCCACCAGCAGCATGATTGGGTTTGCTCAATGCATTCCCAAGGGATTTCACAAGGACTGGTAAAGTAATAGGCCTACTTGAGGCCAATGGAGTCGCTAGGTGGAAATTTTAGCTCTTCTCGAGGTAAAATATTCTATGGTCCACCATCAATGTTTATTATGAAAACCAATCTGAATTTTTTTTGGAGTTTTCTGCATTTCTATGGTTGTTTGAAAGACTAATAAGTCTATAAGAGCTTGCTAGGCAACTATGAACTCAGTGTCCCACCGTGATCGCCAAAATTTTGTTGGCGATGAGATGGCAGATTCACTAGATGTTCTTTGATTTACTGAGGGTCTAAAGAGTTTTAAGAGGTATTGATTGCAATTATATACTCAAAAGTCCCACCGTGATCGCCAAAATGTTGGTGTCTTGTGATTTGGCCGATTGGTAAACCAAACGACAAGGCAACATGTAAACCAGTCTTTAGAGCTCTAGGATGTAGCCCTCCTAGTCTCAGAGAGGGATCTCTCAATATATTTGCAAAGATATGACTTGTTTGCTTGTAAAGGGTTGATTTTAGGCTAGTTATTAAGCTTGAGTTTGTTTGATTATTTTTGGCTGGTTGGACATGAATAATCTAGGAAACATAGATCGAAAGGGGAAACATAAAAGCCATTGGGAAAAGGAGTCAAGAAGAAGTCATAAAAAGTTCAATCATTGGATATGGGATACTAAAGGGAAAATATAACTTGGCCAGTGGATCTTGGGTTTGGTGGATAAAATGAAATGGGCATTAAGGATTTAGAAGGAGAAGCGGAACTAAGGGCAGTTAAGAATCCTTAATTATATGTACTTCTCAACAAAGGGACTTAAAACATCATTTGAACATGAAGGGGAATTTCATAGACAGGGCTAACCATAAATTCCAAAAACCAGACTTCAGAAAATAATAATTCCAAGACAAACTATTCAAAAAAAATCTAGGAGTCGGGGAACACCCTATTTCATCCAAATATTTCACTTTCATGGACAAGAAAACATTTAAGATTCACAAATAACTGCATCATAGAAGAGGGAATGCCTAAACATCTAAGGCTGAAATTATATAGACCTTCAAAACAATCATTTCAACAAGGACAAAGGGCATGATCAAAATAGACCTCTCTGGCAGACTGTAAACAATGGTACTTCAAAGGGAGACTTCAGAAACAATTTTCAAGTGGCAACAAGAAAGCAGGGAAAACCATAAATCATCCTTGGGACCAACTGTATGAACTATTTCAGAAATAAACAAGCATAAGTGTTTAAAGTAGTCAAAATACTCAGAAACCTTCAGCAGATGAAAACATAATGGCAGTGAATAGTAAACATCTCTAAGGTGCTTCTAGTATACATTTATTAGCCTAAACTTTTCACTCTACTGCAAGCAAGAAAATGATGAAATAGAATGGAAAACAGGAAATAACAATAACGGATTAGAATACATCACCAAAATCCATGCTCAGGGATCCAGTGATAGAGCCTTATCATTAACAAAACATGTTAGAACCTCATCAGTCTTCTAGAACTTCAATTTCTTCTTAAGATTCAGCCAGACTATGTACAAGTGCAAAGAATTTGAATGCCAGCAATGTTGGACGAATAAATCATTCTTGCGGACAAGACAAACCTCCCAAGTGTCCTACGGATAGATAGCAACAAACAGAGAAATAAAAACCATTTTCTCTAGATATTGTTTGACATGGAATTAATTATAACAGGGTTTAGAAACCTACTTGTAGTCTAGTGTTGATCTTCTTTCCAGTGGCTCGAAGAAAATTGTCATCAAGGATCTGTAGTCACAAACACAAGAAAAGATAAAAAGCACCTGTATAATAAATAAATTTATGAATCAAACATCTATCAAAATGATCAAGGAATTCATGAAATGAGATAATCAATTAAATAGCCCATTGAGAAAACAATATTCATTCGTATTAGCTTAAATAAGAAGAGCCTTTCAACCGTGTCTGCCTTGATGTCATATAGGCCTTCCTGGGGTCCGAAACAGGCGTTTCCTTTACTCTGACAAGCCTTGAACTCTTCCAACCAAGATACATACAGGTATGTAATCTTTCCCACATAAAAACTCAGCTAAAAGGGTCTAAGTTCCAACAGCATTTCACTTCCAACAATACTAAAGCTTGAACTCGTCAATTGTAACCCCTTCAGGTTGCCCTATGCCTATTTTTATAGTGAAAGAGAGGAGGTTACAACTCCAAACAAGAAGGGATAGAATCCTCCTTCAAAGGGATTAGTTCCTTACATCAATGGGTTAGCTCCTTAATGGATGGGATGCATGAACCTGAAAAGAGCGTACTTTCCACCACATGAATGTTTCTAGAAGCTTCCAAAAATGACTCAAACTGAGCTTCTAGATTTTACTTGTGCCTTTTTTAATATTTTACAGGGGTCCACACCCTTAATGAATAAAAATTATGTTTGGCTATGCATGATTTATAGCCAAAAGGGGCGGGACTGCAGGCAATACTAAGAGAAAGTGTGGTATAAGTGTTTTTAAGACTTTTATGAGCTTCTCTCTTGATTTCAAGGCTTGAATTTAGGAACTTTGATATTGTAGACTTCTAAGGTAGTACTAAAATGTCATGGTGAAAAATTTTAGTGTAACAAGCAACCAACCCCTAACAAGGAGCTCCTCATAGAGTATTTATAGAAGAATGAGGTGGAACTGTTTTTAGGGTTCAAAATGTTATTAATTGCAGAGTAAATGCATTTCTAGCCTTGAAAACCATGCAAGGCATAAGGCATAAATAGGTGCAACTACTTCTATGTTTTAATAACTCTGTCTTAACTCATGAGAGGTAGATGGGAGAAAAGATTGAATTTTAAGGCTCTCCCATGTCTTAAGATAACTGTTCTGACAACCAAAGATGTTCTGTCAGTGTGATAACTGTCAAAGTGTCTTTGTAGGTGAAAAGCGGGCTACAGGTGTGTTGTAGCCGCTACAACAACACCCAAAATTTTGGGTATATTTAAAATTTCAAGTTCCCCCACTGCTCACTTAGGCGTTAAAGTCTTTCACCCGACCTGCAGTCAGTGACGTCCCACCGACCTATCCCCAACCCCTCATGAGCTTTCTCACCATCATGATCAGATGTTGTTGCTGCAATCACACCATATGTGGGAGGGGTCATCCAGCATACACTCGAACACACTTACTGCTGTCGCACCATGTGTTATGAGATTGCCTTGCATACATTTGAATGGAAACCTTTTTTGTATTGACAATTAAAGGCCCTCTCGCTATGGGTCATTAAGCATGTTGGGTGAATACATATTTTAAGCTTGCTAGTCTCATATGTTTTATCTAGGGACACCATTATCAAAGAGTAAACTAATTAATGTTATAATGTTTCATACAGGCCAATCCCACGAATGTTACACCCGAAATGTCATCACCACGCTGATGAGAAGGATCAGAGTAGTGCAAGCTGAAACATGAGAAGCGAAGGACATCTGTCGCATATGCGCAGGAAATAAGACCGCGCTAGTCAAGGGAAATTTCGGTCACAACGGGCCCTGGGAAAACATTGCGGGCTATAAGTTTGCTGGCTTACTTGAAAGATCGACCGAAATGCCCATGGCTCTTTTGGTTTTGGGTCCATTAAAGTTGCAACTTTGACTCAAGAGTACTGGCTCCATTGGTCCCACTTCAAAAGGAAATTGATGTATCTGTATTGCATCAAGATTTGCCCAACTTCAAACAAGTGGTTCAGGCACTCAGCATCAATCTTTACAAAATATTGTGGTGCAATTGCGAAAGACATGTAACCATTCTTATCTTTTTCAATGGTGTGGAGCCAGAGCCATTTGAAGGAGGCGATAGGCATTCCCCAGGATTACTTAGAACTGTGAAGGTATTCTCATGAGCTTCTTGTTAGATCAGTAAGAGAAGAAGAGTGTTTTGCAGCTGTGCAAAGCTTTAGTGGCGAAGCATCAGCACTGCCAGAGTCAAGTGACATCAGAAAGGCCAATGCACTGGAATCCACAAGTGGACAAGCAAGCATTACAGCATGCTCATCGCGTTGGCCAGCTGCATCATGTTTTGGCAATAAGTATTAAACACGATTTAGGGGGTGATTATGCAAAGGGCCCACATAAAATTGCATCTTAGTCACAATATTATTGGCCATGATGATGTTGACCCAGAAGCACATAGATTAGACAGTATAGCAGGTGGTAACTAGAGGTCCATAATAATTTATGGCCTGCACAAACATGACCCATCATGACAACATAGAAGGAAACTCTTGGTTATAAGTATTTAGCTGTCCAAGGTACATCTGAGAGTCTAAGTTTTGTACCAGAGTCAGATAATGGCGAAGTACATTTTGTCGCTGGAGATTTTACAAATCCTATAAAGGCCATTCGTCTGAACTGACCATAATTTTGAGTTATGTTGACAACTCCAGCATGTTAGGGAAGGGAAGAAATGTTTGTTAGGCCTCGGGCTACATGGTGGGTGCAAATATGTGGATCAAGGTTATGGTTTTAAATATGATGTGATTAAACCAAGGGAAAGAAATAATATGGTTTAAAATCATAGGATATCGTGGAGCAAAACTAAGTGATAACATTATAAAGGGCACACATTCAATGGACCAAGGTGATGTTGTATATTTAATGCCAAAGCACAAATGTATATGATTTCAAAACCATATAAGACCGCCAAGAAAATAGTTAGCACCAAATAATTTTATGCTGAAGTTTTAATTAATGACGTAGATATATAAGGTGGTCGAATTTAAACACGGATCAGAACTATACAAAAACACATTACAAGTGAGTTTAAATATTTCTTGGCAGGTTTTAAACTTGTGGTGAAACGTTGGAGCGGACGTATATATCCAATGGTCAAAACTTACGTTCAACACCTGGTCATGACAAACCTACAGTGGCATCCAACATGGTATAATAACCATGTTTCGATAATAGTCAGAGTTGTGCGATATGCATGGTCGTAAACCGTGTTCAACCAGAACACGTGGATCCAAGGCAATTTTGTGGCATGGGCCACTTAATTACGTGGCCATATAACCATGAGATTATTGGAACACGAAAAGGATCATTGTAAATATTCTGCAGTGGGAATGCATAACAGCTATAGCACATAACAGTCAAACGAAACACAAAATTTTAAAATCACGCCATAGGAATCTTCCACACGTCCACGGTGAGCTGGATAGAATGAGTCCATATTCTTCATGCCACGTTACATGGACGCAATTTTCCCATGCATGCTACCATGCATGAATGTTAATTACGCTGCTACACCCAAAATGGAGGCTTATGATCGGAAAGGGCGTTGATACAGAGATTTTCAGGGGTCGTGCACTCTGCATTAGCAATAAAGCCCGACATGCAAGGATTTGACATCTTTCTGAGCCGCTCAAGTCGGGCATGCCAAGTAACGTTCGGCATGGTCGATTTTCAGTGCAGGAAAAATATCGAATCCCTTTGATGCTGGTTGTGTTAGCATAGCAAACAAAACTTCTGAGTTAATTTTTTCCCTCTGAAATACGTTTCTCTGAGCTTAATCTACACACCTCCAAAATTCAAAATATTTCGACTAGTGATTCTGATGCCTTGATGAAGACGGTCACCTGCTGTAGCCCGGAGTCATTTGCATTGGAATGTAATAAACATTATGGCAATCGACCATCATGGGAGGTGAAATAAGGTTCAGTACAGTGCGTTGGCACAATTCCCTCTCCAACAAATCACGCTCCTTACTGGCCACCAAAGGATTGCACGTCGTGAAGCATGGGAGCATAGCGCATGGCGGATATGTCTACATATAAAAGGTTATAATGCTAGAAGACGATGGAGTCAATAGTAGATGTGTAGTAAGGCACGCATGAAGAATCCTGCATAACACGTCTGCGACTTGTAGTTTTACTAGCCGTGAGGCCTCACCTTTCCAAAATTTCGCTAGTATAGTTGTCTGCCTTATTACTGGTGTCAACAGCGACCCTTACCCAAGTCGCTAAGTCGCAGCGAATGCATCCAAGGAAGATTATGCCCAGTGCGACCTGTCAGCTATGCGACTGCAATCCAAGTCACAAAGTTGCAATAGTTGTCACCAGCCAGGAGGTGCGACCTTATTCAGAGTGCGACTATGCGACCTCTTTGAGGTCGCAAGGTCGCAAAATGTGTGTCCACTGAAGGTTGCGACCCATGAGGGTTTCCGACTATGCGACCCCGCTTCAAAATGGAGTCTTCTCTCAGAGGCATTCCTCACACCCAGGGATTCAGACCAAGTTTAGATAATTTCTTGAACGATTTGAAAACTACCCTCGAGATGCACCTTCCAAGGTATAAATTGTTTCACCACCTTCATATGATTCAAGGTCGGGTGATATAACTACGTTACAGGGTGTTTGACATCAAACCTAGCATCTCTACAAATGAAGAACAATGCATCTTTAACATCGCGTTGTGAAAGAAATCAGTTTAAACCAGTGAACTGATGCCCATCTGATGAAGGCAAGGGACGACAAAAATTAGCTATGGCGAGGCCTGTCGCAGCCTCGAAATACTATGAGGGGGTCATGCATCATAGCCCGTCTCAGCACATAGCAGTGCATGGGAGCTCCCTTGGCTTCAATAGTCTCCATTGAAAAAATGTTAAATACTAGCTATACGTGCCTATTGAAGGAAGAATATCGGTTGGAACTTCAAGTGTTCTTTTACAACATTAGAGGAACACATAGTAGATATGCACGATCATTCATATATTGCCTACAGAATAGGACTATACAGGGGTCCAAGCTAATCGTTAAAACCCCTTGATGTTATTTGTCAATATGCTCCTTATACATCTGTGTTTTCTTTTACTGTATCTTTATTTTTTCTTCAACATGCATAAACATATTTATGTGGGTGAGGCTAATGGCTAATCTAATATTCTTACACGCAGGTAACATGAGGAGATTATGATGACAACCCAGACAAGGAAGTTTGTCACTTGCCTAGAAAATGCTCAACAGGAGAAATGTAGAAGAGATAAAACGCCAGGTTGCAGATTTCTTCAGGTCGCCAGGTCGCGGAGTCATGTTCCATGCCAAATTCTCGACTATGCGACCCAGTGACCCAGCGATTGGGTCGTAGGTCGCAAATTTATGAAAGTCGCAGGTCGCACATCTGTTGGAGGTCGCAGGTCACGGATGGTCCGAGGTCGCAGGTCCCATATTGCCCCAGGTCGCAAGTCGGAGAGGTCGCAAGGTCACTAAGTCGCATCCCTTAGTAAAAGCTTGACGGCGCGACCCAGCGACCCCGCGACTAGGTCGTAAGGTTGCAGAACCCAACCGGGTCGCAGGTCGCAACAACGGCTCAGGTCGCAGGTCGCAGAAAAGACTGGGTCGCAAGAAAACCCAACAGTCAGGAAGATGAAAAGTCAAGGAAGCCCAAGGGGCAGGTTTTTTATGATAAATACTCCTTCGGGAGCTTGTAATTGGATCTTTTTTTTTGGACTCAAGATGAGTATATTGTATTACCAGAGGATTATACATTTAAGCATTAATACAATCATTTTGAACATCCCTTTGTGGATCTGGTGTTGTTTTATGTATGAGCACTCTTGAGTATTATATTTTCAGTTTCTGAACCTCTTTAGATTAAAGGAACTGTATTTTCAATTCACATCATAGTTGCATAATAGTTTGCTGAGTATGTTAATGGTGGTTGAGTTTATTTCACTTTCCTAGCGAATGTTGATGACTTTGTTTATCTGCGTTTGTGTTATCATTTAAAATTTTAGGAAGTGAAAGGGTGTTCTTTCTATGAGAAATTTTTTCCTTTGTGGTCAGAACAGTTTACAAGCGTGACCCTAATGAAGTGTTGCTAACAACACTTCCTTCGGTCTTCATGCTTTATTATTTCCTTTTGCTACTCATAGTGTCGTATGTACATTTAACGCATCAATCATATGTCTTGTATCAGTTGATTAGGTGGGTATCCACTGTTTTATATAGTTTAAGTGAGACCCTAAGCAAAGGAGAAATTAGTGGTAGCTGGACCCACACCCCAGATGGGATCCCTAGTCCAAACAATTCAAGGTCTGATTGGGACCTTTTACCGGGGAGATCCCCTGCTGTTGGCTGGACAGATTTTCTCGTCAACAGAATTGGTGCTAGAAGGAAGGCCAAATGACAATATGAGCCCTGAGAGCCTGTAGCTAATCTCATATCTGTAATGGCTCGTTCCCAAATCATTCTCCTGAGATGTTTGTCGGAGTTTTATGAGCCTCAATACTTCATCCCCGATGAACTTATGTATCACTTGTCCCAGTTAAAATTTGATGGTGAAAATGGGGTGCCCATAACCCAACACCTTTTAGATTTTTGTGACTTTGGTGAGTGCTATGAAATTGACGATGAAGGTTTGATTTGTTTGCTTTTCTTCCTCACTCTCGAAGGGCGCATTAAGAAATGGTGCTACACCTTGCCAGAAGCTTACATCCATTCATTTGAACAACTCGCCAGCGAATTACAACAAGATTTTCACAGGTATGATTTTCAAAACGTTTTAATAAAGTTAAATGACATCATAATGGAACCTCAGGAACCTCTTGATGAATTTTCTATCAGATTTTTTCATTATTGTTTTGAGTTCCCTGAAAAGGATGTCGATTGGAAGTTGTTAAGGGAACAGTTCAGCTATGTGATTCTCGTTTCCCTTGAACAATTTCAGTTAGCAACCCAACCTGAGCCTAGTGTTCCGTATGACAACCCGCAATTCGACGGCTGTTCTAACTTTGAGTCTTTCACGCACCATGTCGAATCAAAGTTTGAAAACCCCGGAGTCTCATTATCTCTCTCGGTTCATGAAACCTACCTCGAGCCCACTCGGTGTCTCCCTGGACACGGTCCTAAATCTAATTCACATACCGATTATGAATCGACTCCTATCCCGGATGCAGTCGTTTCCCTTATAGGGCCTGCTAGATCACTGTTTTCTCGGAATGACACAGATGCACGTGTTGAAAAGCATTGTATGGTTAACACCCTTGAGACTCAATCTGTTCGTTCATTATTCCCCGGTTGGTTTCTAGATCCCACCACACTAGTAATTTCTTCGAGACATTCAAAATTTCCTTATACTGGTATTGGTCACAATCATAAGCACGCAGATGGTGTTTCACAATCACAGTTCAAAATCGATGAATCTTTTAGATATGATCTTTCTCACTCTAAATCTTTAGACAGCCATAAGAGCGATTTTCTATCTGGGCAACCTCAAGATGTCCTATTTATTGATCCATCCCAGTCAGTAACTCCTGGGGAGCCCAACATGCCAGATACCCAACTTGATCAAATCAATGGTTACAGCAATCCCTGCTTATCTGAAAACATATTCAATCATACCACCGAGGACTATCACTCGCACCTCTTTAATGACCACATGGAGACACCAGAATTCGATGTTTCGCTTCGGGAAGATTCAAGTACCCATCAGAAGATGGAAGTGCTTCAGCCTCTGCCGACCATTTCTAAAATGACAATCCCCAGGTACCATACTCCTTGTAGTATAACCACGTCGAATTCACCCCACCTTGGAAAATCTAGAGAATAAAATACAATGATTTATCAATCTGTCAGTGTGCAAACATTTGATCGAATCGATACAAATCCCACTGACATTCAGCAATCCACCACAATCCATGTTCACATCCATTCGCCTGTCGATCTCACCGAACCATCAAAGTTGGACAACCCCCCACTCGAAGGTCCGGAGTTTGATCCTCATACCCTTGACCAAACCCAGGAGCAACCCCGAACTAGGGTTTTCAAAACTATAGTTTCTGCAATTGGATGTGCAAGCATCTATGATTCGCCTGACACATGCTTTTTTCTTCCATTCCATAAAACTGATCATCCTCCACACCATGATGAGGTTTCCATTCGGTTCGACGGATCCTATCTGGTGGATGTACCTGCAAATAGGAAATGGCTTACCCAGCGCTCATTAGACCTAGATTTGTATATGAATGGATGTTTATCATTTATAAATGTTGATTTTCAAGAACATATTGCTGTGTATCAGGTTGAGAGTGGTATTCAGCTTGCACTATCTATTCTGGCATGTTCTTTGGTATGTATCCATGATCTTCTTGTCGTTGCACATGCTCTTCAGGTAAGTCTTGTTGTTGGTGCACCATTTGGTATGCTGGCTCTAATTGCGAACATTGTCTTTCTTTCAAGTCAGGAACTAATGTGGTGGCTACACTGGAAAGCTAATTTTACATAACCTGACCGCATCATTGATTAAACTAGGGTTTTAGGTGTAGGCTAGTTAGGACCTGTTAATAAAAATTTGTTAGCTCAAAGTTGTTAATTAGGTTACTTGCCAAATTTTTACTTTATGATTTAAAAGTATGTTTACTATCTTTTTTTACGATTAATATCTTAGGCATTATCATGTTACAAGTATTTTCCTTTCATTTCCTTTTTAGTTGCTTGTTGCTGCATAAATAATCACTGCTTGTATTGCGCCTCTTTTCCACCTACAACTGGTGGATCGTTCTTTCACATGGCGTGCATTGCATCTTGAGCCTCGCCTATTACATTGTGTCTTACTCTCTCTTCCTTATAGCATTTTTTTTTCATATCACCTGCCACTTCATGAGCCCTCATTGCAACCCTATCACCTTGCGGTCTTGTTTTGCCCTGATTGCTAAAACAGTAACCCTGTTATTTTGCGTGAGGTTGCGGTGGCTATCTCAAGAGGCAGCTTTCTCTCAGGACAAGTCATCGAAGTCGCATTCTCAAAAAGATGCCTATGAGTCTAAACTTATTTAGCCGGGGAGATACGAGTCGGTTGCTTGTGGGAGACCTAATGAGTTTGAATGGCCTATACCTGTAACCCAAGCCTTGTACCCGGCGTGGTATTGTACATCTTAATGATCTGTTTTGCACGCTTTGTCTATTGTGGTAAATGCGATGTGAAGGTTCGGCACAAGGGAAAACCCAAATCAGGATATCTTTCAGTTTCTGTAAAACAAGAAACAACCTCTCTTGCTCGTAAAATAAGTCAGGATCCCTCATCCTCCCATGAAAAATAAATGCCACGAGCACATGAAAATAAGTGTTGTAAGCCAATGAAACAAATAAGGGTAAACGATCGAGAAAGGCTTCCTGCGCAGAGAGTTAATGCAATGACTCCGCCGGGGTACTGACCAGGCTCGCTGGCAATGGAGCAACATTTGTGATTTCTTGAAGTGACTCTGTTGGGGTATTGTCCAGGCCTACTGGTAGCGGAGCAACACCGAAAACTTACTTTAAAAAATCCTGAGAATAATAAACCCACTGCGTTTCTCTTCACATCATCAACAAGCTAGTGGCGTTTGTGAGCTTCCTCTTTGATGTGTTTCTTGTTAGTGAGACTTAGCTGAGGCACAAGGATTAAGCATACTTGTAAAGGGCCAAAGTAATTCAAAGGGTCCCCATAGAACTTGTTCAATATTCCCTGAATCACTATCGTGGCTCAGAATTTTGTTGTGATATTGAAAGAGATGTTGGATTCTACCAGTGGTTCACCATTTGTTGTAGGCGCTACAACACCACCCAAAATTTTGGTTATATTTAAAATTTCCGGTCCCTCTCTGCTTGCTTAGTCGTTAGGGTCTTTCACTGAACCTGTAATCAGTGACATCCTAGCAACCTATCCCCAACCCCTCATGAGTTCTCTCACCCTCATGATCAGGCGTTGTTGTTGCAATCACGCCATGTGCGAAGGATCGCCATGCATACATTCGAAAGGAAACTTGTGTGTATTTACATTAAGAGCGCTTGCATCATGGATGGTCCAGGCACTTTGTTTTAGCACTTCACCGAGCTCATAGTCTAATATTTTTTTTTTTGGGGGCACCGTTCTCTAAAATGTAACTGTAAACTAATTAGTGTATAATGTTACATGCAAGTGATCCCGCAGATGATATACCGAAGAATATCACCATCGCGTTGGGAGAAAGAGATTGGAACCCAACTAACAAGAGCACAATGGGAAAATGATGACACTCTTGAAGATGCAGATAAGGCTATCATTATATTCTAGAGTGAGTGACAATCACAAATGCTTAAGAGCGACAAATACACTCTATCAGATGGAGAAGATGACATTCTTACTTATCATGGTGTTACTCTATCAAATCTTGACGACCTTGAGGATGAGATTGTTTGAAGATGAAAATGATGATGACACAATTAACAGAAAGCTACATTTTGGTCAGGGTGTTGATCAAGAAACAATCACGATGCTGCTATTTTAGAAGGAGATCAAATAAGCATACACTCAAAAGGGAAGTTTTAGAGATCCTGCACAATACCATCTAAATGTCGATGGGTGCACACGAAGGAATGTATTTTACCCCTCCAACAAGTCTAGCTTGAAGTATAGCCCAGTGAACAAAGCGGGCTCAGAAGATCTCCCTAGAGAATGACAATCTCATTCAAGGCGTTCTCATGCTGGGCAGCAGAGCGAAAGCACACATGTGGGTGCGTCAAGCCAACAACAAAGTTTCAAATATGTGAACGCACCTTTGAGGAGCAACATCTATTAATCCTGAGCTACATAGTGTGGAATTATTTATGCTGCAAGGAGTACATGTGGAGGAACGAAAGGGCCTTAAAACCCTAGTCTCCTTTGCTCTTACATGTCCATAAAGATTGTCTATGCGAGACCATAAGAGATGGAGAATTTGAAATTGAACCTAAAGGGTCATGTTTAAATGCATACACCTTTTGGTAGCCAGGCACATTGATGCATATGCAGAGAGAGTCTGAGTGTTGTACCAGAGTCAGATAATGGCGAAGTAAATTTGGTCGCTGGAGATTGTACAAATCCTATAAAGGCCATTCCTCTGAACCGACCATAATTTTGAGTTGTGTTGACAACTCCGGCAAGTTAGGGAAGGGAAGCAATTTTTGTTAGGCCTCGAGATACATGGTGGGCGCAAATATGTGGATCAAGGTTATGGTTTTGAATATTATGTGATTAAACCAAGGGAAAGAAACCATATGGTTCAAAACCATAGGATATCGTGGAGAAAAACTAAGTGATAACATTATAAAGGGCACACATTCAATGGACCAAGGTGATGTTGTATATTTAATGCCAAAGCACAAATGGATATGATTTCAAAACCATATAAGACTGCCAAGCAAATAGCTAGCACCAAATAATTTTATGTTGAAGTTTTAATTAATGACGCAGATATATAAGGTGGTCGAATTTAAACGCGGATCAGAACTATACGAAAACACATTACAAGTGAGTTTAAATATTTCTTGGCGGGTTTTCAACTTGTGGTGAAATGCTGGAGCGGACGTATATATGCAACGGTCAAAACTTACGTTCAACACCTGGTCATGACAAACCTACAGTGGCAGCCAACATGGTATAATAACCCTGGTTTGATAATAGTCAGAGTTGTGCGATATGCAGGGTCGTAAACCGTGTTGAACCAAAACACGTGGATCCATGGCAATTTTGTGGCATGGGCCACTTAATTACGTGGCCATATAACCATGAGATTATTGGAACATGAAACAGATCATTGTAACTATTCTGCAGTGGGAATGCATAACAGCTATAGCAGATAACAGTCAAACAAAACGCAGAATTTTAAAATCACGCCATAGGAATCTTCCACGTGTCCACGGTGAGCTCGACAGAACGATTCCATATTCTTCATGCCGCGTTACATGGACACAATTTTCCCATGCATGCTGCCATGCATGAATGTTAATTACGCTGCTACACCCAAAATGGAGGCTTCTGATCGAAAAGGGCGCTGATACACAACTTTTCAGGGATCGATCACTCTGCATTAGCAATAAAGCCCGACATGCAATGATCTAATGTCTTTCTGAGCCGCTCAAGTTGGGCATGCCATAGTAATGTTCGGCATGGTCGATTTTCAGTGTAGGAAAAAGATTGAATCCCTTTGATGCTGGTTGTGTTAGCACAACAAACAAAACTTCCGAGTTAATTTTTTCCCTTTGCAATACATTGCTCTGAGCTCAATCTACACGCCTCCTAAATTAAAAATATTTCAACTACTGATTCTGATGCCTTGATGAAGACGGTCACCTGCTGTAGGCCAAAGTCATTTGCATTGGAATGTAATAAACATTCTAGCAGTCGACCATCATGGGAGGTGAAATAAGGTTCAGTACAGTGCGTTGGCACAAATCCCTCTCCAACAGATCACGCTCCTTACTAGCCACTGAATGATATCATATCGTGAAGCATGGGAGCATAGTGCATGGCGGAGATGTCTGCGTATAAAAGGTTATAATGCTAGAAGACGATGGAGTCGATAGTAGATGTGAAGTAATGCACACATGAAGACTCCTGCATAACATGTCTGCGACTTGCAGTTTTACAAGCCGTGAGGCTTCACCTTTCCAAAATTTCGCTAATATAGTTGTCTTCCTTATTACTGGTGTCAACAGCGACCCTTATCCAAGTCGCTAAGTCGTAGTGAATGCATCCAAGGAAGATTATGCCCAGTGTGACTTGTCAGCTATGTGACTGCAATCCAAGTCGCGAAGTCGCAATAGTTTTCACCAGCCAGGAGGTGTGACCTTCTTCAGAGTGTGACTATGCGACCTCTCTGAGGTCACAAGGTTGCAAAATTTGCGTCTGCTGAAGGCTGTGACCCATGAGGTTTTCTGATTATGCGACCCTGCTTCAAAATGGCATCTTCTCTGAGAGGCATTCCTCGCACCCAGGGATTCAGACCAAGTTTAGGTAATTTCTTGAACGATTTGAAAACTACCCTCAAGATGCACCTTCCAAGGTATAAATTGTTTCATCAGCTTCATATGATTCAAGTTTGGGTGATATAACTATGTTACAGGGTGTCTGGCAGCAAACCTAGCATCTCTACATATGAAGAACAATGCATCTTTAACACCTCATTGTTAAAGAAATAAGTTTAAACCGGTGAATTGATGCCCATCTGATGAAGGCAAGGGATGAAAACAATTAGCTATGGCGAGACCTATCACAGCCTCAAAATACTTTGAGGGGTTCGTGCATCATAGCCTCTCTCAGCACATAGTAGTGCATGGGAGCTCCCATGGCTTCAATAGTCTCCATTGAAAAAATGTTAAAGACTAGCTATACGTGCCTATTGAAGGAAGGATATCGGCTAGAACTTCAAGCGTTCTTTCACGACAGTGGAGGAATACATAGTAGATATGCACGATCATTCATATATTGCCTTCAGAACAGGACTATACAGGGGTCCAAGCTAATCGTTAAAACCCCTTGATGTTATCTGTCAATATACTCCTTATGCACTTGCGTTTTATTTTATTTTTTTGTATCTTCATTTTTTATTCAACATGAATAAACATATTTATGTGGGAGAGGCTAATGGCTAATCTAATATTCTTACACGTAGGTAACATGAGGATATTATGATGACAACCCAGACAAGGAAGCTTGTCGCTTGCCCAGAAAATGCTCAACAGGAGAAATGTAGAAGAGATAAAACCCCAGGTCGCAGATTTCTTTAGGTTGACAGGTCGCGAAGTCGTGTTCCATGCCAAATACTCGACTATGCGACTATGCGACCCAGCGACTGGGTCGCAAGTCGCAAATTTATGAAAGTCGCAGGTTGCACATCTGCTGGAGGTCACAGGTTGCACATCTGCTGGAGGTCACAGGTCGCAGATGGTCCGAGGTCACAAGTCGCAGATTTGCCGAGGTCGCAGGTCGCATATTTCCCCAAGTCCCAAGTCACAAAGGTCACAAGGTCACTAAGTCGCATCCCTTGGTAAAAGCCTGGTGGCGTGATCCAGCGTCCCAGCGACTAGGTCACAAGGTTGCAGAACCCAGCCAGGTCCCAGGTCGCAACAACGGATCAGGTCGCAGGTCGCAGAAAAGACTAGGTCGTAAGGAAACCCAACGGTCAGGAAGATGAAATGTCAAGGAAGCCCAAGGGGCAGATTTTGTATGATAAATACTCCTTCAGGATCTTGTAATTGGATCTTTTGTTTGGGACTCAAGCTGAGTATATTGTATTACCAGAGGATTATACATTTAAGCATTAATACAAGCATTTTGAAAATCCCTTTGTGGATATGGTGTTGTTTTATGTATGAGCACTCTTGAGTATTATATTTTCAGTTTCTGAACATCTTTAGATTAAAGGAACTATATTTTCAATTCACATCACAGTTGCATAATAGTTTGCTGAGTATGTTAATGGTGGTTGAGTTTATTTCACTTTCCTAACGAATGTTGATGACTTTGTTTATCTGCGTTTGTGTTATCATTTAAAATTTTAGGAAGTGAAAGGGTGTTCTTTCTATGAGGAATTGTTTCCTTTGTGGTCAGAATAGTTTACAAGCATGACCCTAATGAAGTGTTGCTAACAACACTTCCTTCGGTCTTCATGCTTTATTATTTCCTCTTGCTACTCATAGTGTCGTATGTACATTTAACGCATCAATCATATGTCTTTGTATTGAGTTGTTAATTAGGTGTGTATCCTTTGTTTTATAAATTTTAAAGCGATACCCAAAGCAAAAAGGAGAAATCGATGGTAGTCCAGGACCCCACACCCGGGATGGGATCCCTAGTCCAAGCGGTTTAAGGTCTAATTGGGACCTTTTACGGGAGATCCTAACATTAGCGGGACAAATTTTCTACAAAGATCAACAAATCCATGGTCCTATCTAAATAATTAAAACAATAATTATAAAATTGGACATAGTTCGGAATCGAGAGAGATAGAATTCTTAAATCATAGTATAAATGCAACTTGTATAGAAGAAATAAAATTGTCTTGTTAAGAAATATGGCAAAAGTGGTTTGCTCAAAAGTAGACAGATGATTATTTTAAGTAGGGCGAGAGATTGTGCATAGAGGGTAGTAGGTGCACCCTACACATACCAATATATACGCATATGACTTAGTATGTATATATATATATATATATATATATATATATATATATATATTGAAATAATTTTTTATAACATATAATTAGTTGACAAGGGTAATTAAACTTCGAGAGAAATTACCTTACTATTCTATATTAATAAGTGACAGATGGCTTGCACTAAACACACATAAACTTATGAGAAAAAATGCATAAGTTCGAGCATTTAGTTAAAGCAGAAGGTTAAACGTGAAATAATTTTGACAAATGGAAAAGGGAATACCTTTGTTCTCGAAATCGACAAAAGAACATATTAAAAATCTAAAGTGATGTGAGTAATTTATCAATTTGTGCTCAGCATAAATCATAATTTTTATTAATTTGATGAAATTAATTAAATCCAGAGATTCAATACAAATAAATCTCAAAACCGATATCCGAGTCCAAAGTTGACCAAAATCAGCGAAGAGAATGAAATTCTAGAATACTATAATCATACTTACGTAGATAATTAACAAATTATGAAA
Source organism: Pinus albicaulis (assembly GCA_034641835.2). Taxonomy (NCBI): domain Eukaryota; kingdom Viridiplantae; phylum Streptophyta; class Pinopsida; order Pinales; family Pinaceae; genus Pinus; species Pinus albicaulis. Next base: position 8,931 of record JAXQQM020087205.1, on the reverse strand, counting down.
TTCCAACTTCATTAAAAAAAGAATTCTATATGAATTAGGGTAACACTAAAATTCATTATACTGGAATAAGGGTTCACAGGTAGAGTCAAGAAATGTGTCAGATTTCCTGTGGGAAAATGATATGTTCAGAAGTCCAAGGAAACGACAATAGTCATGTTAAATCCCAAACAAAAGAAATATAGAATTTCTTACAGATACTTCCATTATAAAAATGAGCTCAATTACAGAGGAGAATAAATCTTATTCTCATATAGAAATTAAATTTAATGAAAGCTCTGTAATAAATCAAAGCAGAGAAAGTTGTGTCGAATAAAAACCCCAACTCTGTAATTACATTAACGAGAGTGGAATGACAATACAGGGAGATTATAATTCGAATCGAAGTCAAACCCAATACATATAATTCACGCTGGTAAGACAACCAAGCTCAGCGCTGGATTTTCAAACAAATTTGGGGAAATCGAAGTTATGTATTGAAAATACATTATAAACTCAACTCAGAAAATTAATTCCAATAAAACATTGTGAGTCCAAACAAAAATGGAAAACCTAGATGGTATTACGAATTCACTGAGCTAAGAATACATGGAAATGTCCACAAAAGAGAGGCATAGGGATTCTGTTCGGAAGAACGAATAAAATGCAAGAAGGTTTACTCAAATATAAAACCAAGGGGACACTGTATAGAAATTACAGTCATGGTATTCGTATGAATACGAAAGAAATAGCTAAAACAAAATTTAAGGAGGGTTTAAATCCTTACCTGTCCATTATAGAGAATGAAGTTACCTTAAGGCATACTAAAGAATTGAAGGATGAATCTTAAAAACCTCAGGCCAAAACGAAAACCCTGCAACAAAAAAGGAACACGTTAGTTGCAGAGAAAAATGAAATGGAAATCAATTAAAAAAATTTACACAGAGACAAAATTACAAGAACGATATCATAATATTTGAATTTACCCTGCATTACCTGAAGGAAACTACATAAGTCTGATAACTACGCATATATTGCCATCAAATTGACGGACTGTGTAGTAAAATTAACCACAGTGACGGACTGTGTGGAAAAAAACCACAGTTGAAGGTTGCCGAAATGTCCAAAAACAAAGATGAAAAATTGTGAGGAGGGTAGGTCTTAGAACTGCCCAAAATAGGAATACGATTAAGGTTGAAATATGATGCAGAGTGTTGTCCTTGATGGCAACCCACCTAATGAAGATGAAGACAGCAACGTTGGACATGTGTTGTCCTTGATGGCAATCCACCTGATGAAGTTATTCTTGACCTGATGGACTTGGTAAATGATGTAAATCTGATGTGAAATGATGTTTGTTAAACTATATGATGCTGAGTGTTGTCCTTGAATGGCAACCCACTTGATGAAGATGATGGAAATTTACTTGATGAAGTTATGCTTGATAGAATATGTTCTTGATGAAGTAAATCTGATGTATCTTCAGTGAGTACAGAAGAGAATGAAGAAAGGAATTCAATATTTGCTAGATCTATGATGAAAAGAGTATGTCTCAAGGCAAACGCATGAGATTGGTCAGGGTTGCAGATGCACAGCGGAAAAGAACGCTCCAAGCCTTTAGATGCTGCGCCAAAAGCAAACCAAGGGTAACCACTCATATTAAACCCATCAGATGGTAATATTTGCCTAAATGACCCCATTTAGGAATACCATTTGGCACGTAGTTTTGGGCTCATGGTATTGTTTTGGCTCATGCAGTATTGTTTTGACTCATGGTATCAAAAGGGCCCTGTGGTATCAAGGACTGCGGTATTGTTTTGCCCGCAGCACCCAAAAAGGGCCCCGTATCAAGGCCTATGGTCTTGGTTTGGCTCATGGTATTGAAAAAGGGGCTCATGGTATTGAAAAAGGGTAAACCTATATAAAGAGAAGAAATTCATTGTGCAAATCATGTGTGTGGGAGCAAGATGTCTGAGCTTGAATGAATACTTCTCTGTGAAGTATATCTGTATGGAAAGGGTAAAGGTTTGATGATAGATCTGAATCTATGATGCACCTATGAAGAAATGATGAATCGGGATATCTAGATCTGAAATGTATCTGTATTTGCTAGATCTGTTTATGGAGTGATTAGATCTGTGATGAGGCGAACATCTGTCTGAAGTAAAGGGTTAAATCTGAACTGAATATCTGTTCTGAAGAATTGCAATGACCTAAATGTTTGAAGAACCATACGCTAGTTCGCCGCAGAGGAAGCACGTATATACGCGGCTTCGCTGAAGAGAAAGCGCGTATGTGCAATGAAATTAGCTCTGTAATTTGTACAGAAGTATACGCAGGTTTGTATGGTAGAAGACGCGTATATATGCGGTATCAGTGAAAGGAAAGCGCGTATGCAAACTAGGTTTATCAAGACTATGGTAAGAAATGTCCATCCGTTCGTTGGTTTACCGATATCCGTCGCGAGTTAAACGACTGCTTCATGGGTTATCAGCGAATGTACGGAGGGTCCATTCAAAATATGATGAACGCATTCTCAAGTGTTGTTCTATTGAAGTTGTTGGATCCTGAAGCAGAAAACTACGAAATCCAAGGTAGGCCAGGCTGGGGTGCCTTCGCATTGGGGTTGCAGCTCCCTTCCGTGAGAGGCCGGTAAACGAGATCGTCGCAGATCTCTTCCTGTAGAAATGTAAACCAGTCAGTCGTAGCTCCCTTCCAGGAGAGGCTGGTAAACGAGCGCAGGTGGGTGCCTGCGTGCTGGTCAAGTCTGCACCAGCACATATGTTGTAAGATGTTTTCTATATAATAAAATATTGAAGGCTGAGCAACTGCAGCGGTGGTTTTCTCCCGACTTGGGTTTCCACCTAAAAATCCTGGTGTTCATGTGTGATGCTTTGTGTGATGGTTTATTATGTTCTTACTGCACATGTTTACTTTTTATAGAACATCTAATGAATGAATGATGGAATGATATAAGTGAAGAACTAATGGCATAATTAGATCTCTGTGTATACGCGAGTTTTATGAAGGATATCCGCGTGTATACGCTAGTTGGCTTCAGCAAAGTAGCGTATGGGTTTTAAAGGAATGAAAAAGTAAAAAGTTTTGAATATGCAGTAAATACTGATTCACCCCCCTCTCTCAGTATTTTTCCCAACAATTGGTATCAGAGGGTGGTCCTTCTGCAGAAGCTTGATCGCTTGAAGGAGATCCGTCGCAATGGGAAAGAAGCAAAAGAAGAAGGTTGCTCAAAGAAAGAAGATGCCTCAGAAATCATGTATAGCAGAAATTGAAGGAGATGAAACAGGTATTGATCGTTGTTCTTGTATTTTACTTAACTGTATATGCAAGGGTTATGATAGTGAAAGTGACAGTATGGATCCAGAAGTTTCTGACGAAGCTCTACAAGTGTTCATGGAAAAGAAGCAAAAGAAGAAGGCTACTCAAAGTGAGGAGATAGCTGAATTTGACAAAAATGAATCTGATAGTGATTGGGGTCCTAATTTTCTTATTGGTGCAAACAATGATGAAGATAGTGAGAGAAAAGTTGTGGATCTAGAAGAAGTTATCAAAGATCAACAAAGAATATTTAATGAGAAGGAATCTGCTAACAAAGCTTTGATATTTAGACTGAAAAGGATGTTCTATGATGTATACAGTCGAAGTAAAGGATATGAAGCTGGAATCATCTCTCTGCAAGCAGATCTTGAAGAATCAAATAAGAAGAATGAAGGACTTGAAGCAGAAAACGTTTCTCTAAAAACAGATCTGGAAAAATCAAAAAGGAAGAATGAAAGTCTTGAAGCTGGAATCATCTCTCTACAAGCAAAACTTGAAGCATCAAGTAAGAAGAGTGAGGAACCTCTAAAATCATTTGAAAAGGAAGGACTTGAAGCAGAAATCATTTCCCTCAAAGAAGACCTGGATAAATCAAATAAGAAGAATGCAGGACTTGAAGCAGAAAACATATCTTTGAAAGAAGATCTCAAAGCATCGAAGAAGAAGAATGAAGAGCTACAACAAACATGTGAAGAAAACGAAGATTGGTTGAAAGAAGAGATTCTAAATATGAAGGATCAAGTAGAAGATGGAAGAAGGAGAGAAGAAAGCATGACAAAGCAATGCCAAGCCTTGGAGGTTGAGGTAAACATTCTCAAAGGTAAATTAGAAGAAAAGGTTAAACTTTTGAGGTTTCAAGATAGTACTAATATTTTGGACAATATTCTGAGTAATCAAAGGTCTCCTGTTATCAAACTTGGTCTTGGTTTCCATGAAACTGTTAAAGGAGAATCTAGCTCACAAGGAAGTGCCAAAAATTCAGAGAATGTCAATGCAAAACCTGAAGTGTTGAAAGAGACAAAAGATCAACCAACAATCATGAATTCTCAAAGAAATTCATTCAAGAACGTTGAATGCTTTAAATGTCATAATTATGGGCATGTTGCAGCAAGTTGCAGGAGCAGATCATTTCAGCCACAAACTAACAGATCCTATTCAGAAAGGTACTCAGGTTGTTTTAAGGGATATTGTTTTTCATGCAACAAGTATGGTCACAAAGCTGGTGATTGTAATAGAAGGAAGAATAGAAAAGCTCATTATGATTCTTATGCTTATTTCTCTGGCCACATGAGATGTTATGCTTGTAACAAGTATGGACATGTAGAAAAAGAATGCAGAATGAACAGATCTGGGAAAGTGGACTATTTTCAGCACACAGTTGGAAATCTCAAGAAAATTTGGAAAAAGAAGGAGGAGCAATTAGAAACGTAGGGAATTCTGACCCTACTGCAGTCATCCGCTTCTGAAGCTTACTTCTCTTATTGACTGCAGGAATGATGTGGGATACATTATCCGATTTAGTAATGTATCGTCACAGGGGGAGCAATGTATGATGTCTCTCATGATTGATTTGATTATTCTGGTTATATGTATTTCTGACAGTGCAACTGGTGTGAAGAAAAGACAGGAACAGAAGGTAAATTTGCAGGAGGAGATGAAGGTGTGAAATTTTCTATATTTCACTTTCCATACGCGGGTTCTATGAAACAAAGTCGCATATACACGCGAGTTCCAGCTAACACAGACGCGTATGCATTGATGATGAGAAAATTTATCTGATAGCTGAAGATATGGAGCAGAGGTCCAGGGGGAGCATCAGTCTGACTGCTGATGATTGCACTGTTAGCATTATTCTGGTTATACTCATGATAATGAAATGATACATGGGTTCTTGTGTTGAAGATTATGGATGAAGACTTGTTGCTTTATGATGAAGAGCATTCGTTGTTGAGATGAAAGTCTTATAATTCAGAAATGAGGACAGATCATGCAGAGATTGTTGCTAATAACTTACTGTTGAAGGTGTTTCATATTGCACAAGTTAAGGAAGAGCACTGGTTTAGGGGGAGTAGCAGGTTGAATACTAATGATTGCATTGTTGGAAATATGACTGCTTATTCCTTGGTTATTGTGATACTCATGCTCAAAATGATGATGACTTAGTACATGGTTTATTGTGATGAGACTTTGAGCCCTGGTTGTTGATAAGTATCTTTTGTACTCACACATGGATGAGTTGGATGTCATTTGATTCAGAAATAAATCATGCAGAGTTTGTTACTATGGTTGAGAGATCTTTTGCCTTCATATGTTACTTCATGTTAAATCTTGAAGATCATGGTGATGTTGGACCACATGGATGATTACTTGACACCTGTGTGAAGATGTTGTTCTAATATGAGAATCTCTCTTGGAAAGATTGTATTGATGCTGCAAAGAATCAAGGCTTGGTTACTATTAGTCGATACAACCGTTGGATGACGCGAAGACACAACTACACCGTACTATCCATCTGCAGTTCAGGGAAGCAATTATGGTATCCTTTAAAGAGTAAAAACACCTGCCTTTTCCTCACACAGATCAGATCCTGTCAAAATATAGAAGATGAGGACACGCCGGTTTCGAAACATGGGGCCGTATATACGCGAGTTCCGCACAAAAAACCCGCGTATGTCCTATTTGCCGATAAATTTTTGCTTGAGTTATTTCTCAAAGACAATTTCATATACGTTTTGGTATCTCTCGACATCGTTTTGGTATCTCTGGTGGTGTTCCAGTTCTCATAATTCTATTTCTAATGTTTTGATAAAGATGCCTTGATGATTTGTTGGTGAAAGTATTCAGGATGCACAAACTAAGGGGGAGCCTTAGTCATATGGAAAGGATGCTTGGATGCACAGATTCAGGGGGAGCATTAGCTTTGCTGAGTATAATGCATTGTTGGCATTATGATGGTTATGAAATATGTTCTCTTTCTTGAGGAGTTTCTGGTGTTGGTCATAAATGGTCATATTTGTAATTTGATGAAAAGGTCTTGTTGAGACCCATGATGTAAAATTGTAATATTCAGTCATGTAAGGACTTGTCAAATTTGTAAACCCACTGGTTGGGTAACTTAGTCAATTTTTGTAAACCAATTTCTGGATGGGTAGTCGAAAGAAAAGGGTAAACCCATCAAGTTGGGTTACACTGAGTCTCATATGTAAATCCACTTGGTTGGATAATTGATGTAAGTATGAGTCTTTGGTGATAGGAAGTTCATAGAGTCATGTACCTCATTGAATAATATGTTTGAAGATTCAGCATGAACTCAGGGGGAGCTTGGTTACTTCAATATATCATCAAATCTGCAGAACGCTTCCTCTACATGAGGAGAAAAGGGGGTGAGTGTGTTGGTTTTGATCAGCCCGTTGCCCTTGATGTCAAAGGGGGAGAGTGTGTTGGTTTTGATCCGCTGGTTTTGATCTGCCCTTTGCCCTTGATGTCAAAGGGGGAGAGTGACATGGTGTTTGAATGCAGATAATGGTGTCAAAGAATTGGGAGAGTGACATGGTGTCATTGTACCTATCTGCTGTGGTAATCAAACACCATCGTGGTTGCCATCAAGTCCAAAGGGGGAGATTGTTGGAAATATGATGCAGAGTGTTGTCCTTGATGGAAACCCACTAAATGAAGATGAAGACATGCGACTGTTGACATGTGTTGTCCTTGATGGCAATCCACCTGATGAAGTTATTCTTGACTTGATGGGCTTGGTAAATGATGTATATCTGATGTGATATGATGCTTGTTGATATTATGATGTTGAGTGATGTCCCTGAATGGCAACGCTCTTGATGAAGATGATGACAACTTACTTGATGATTATGTCTCGATGAACTAAATAAGGATGCATTCAAGAAGAAAAGCAGAAGGCATGGAGAAAGGAATTCAAAGATGCTAATTCTATGATGAAAAAGAGCATGTCTCTTGGTATACGCGGATTGGCCTAGGGGAAGTCACGTATGCAGGCGGAAAATAACGTTCCAAGTCGCGTATGGGCAAAAGCGCTCAAAAGTGCAAACGCAAGGGTAACCACCATGGTATTGACCCATTGTATTAGGTAATGATCCGCCTAATTGACCCCGTCCAGGAATACCATCGGAAGTAATGTAGTTTTGGGCTCATGGTATTGTTTTGACTCATGGTATTGAAAAAGGGCCTGTGGTATTGAACCTTGGTATTGAAGATCATGGTATTGTTTTGGCTCATGGTATTCAAAAAGGGGCCCGGTGGTATTCAAGGCTCATGGTATTGTTTTGGCCCATGGTATTGAAAAAGGGGGCTCATGGTATTGGAAAAAGAAAAACCTATATAAGGAGAAGAAATTCATTATGCAAATCATGAGTGTGGGAGCAAGATGTCTGAACTTGAATGAATAATTCTCTATGAAGTATATCTGTATGGAAAGGGTAAAGGTTTGATGATAGATCTGAATCTATGAAGCACTTATGAAGAAACAATCAGCATATCTAGATCTCGAGATCCTTCCTCGCATTTGCTAGATCCATGGGCGGAGTGATCGTATATGACATGAGTGCTTAACAACTCGTTAAGGTCCAAAGGGTAAATCTGAACTGAATATCTGATCTGAGGAAGTATGCTGCTCTATAATAATTGAAGATCTATACGCTAGTTCGCCGCAGAGGAAGCGCGTATATACGCGGCTTCGCTGAAGAGAAAGCGCGTATGTGCAATGAAATATGTACAGAGGTATACGCTGGTTTATGTGAACGGAAGCGCGTATATACGCGACATCAGTGAAAGGAAAGCGCGTATGCAAACTAGGGTTTGCTGAAGTCTGTGGTAAGAAATGTATGATCTGTTCTGCTGGTTTACTGATATCTGTCAGTGAGTTATATGTATCTGTTTCATGGTTGACTGTGCTTAAAAGTATGGAGTGGGTCCAGTCTGAAAATATGATGAAACGTGGCCTGCAAGTGGTGTTCTAAAGGAAGCTTTGGATCCATTGTGAAAATTGATGAAACGTGGTCCAAGGTGGTGCTGAGGGTTGTAGCCTTCAGTCAGGGGGTCGTAGCTCCCTTCCAGGTGAGGCTGGTAAACGAGATCGGGGGTCGTAGCTCCCTTCCAGGAGAGGCTGGTAAACGAGTCAGGGGGTTGGAGCTCCCTTCCAGGAGAGGCTGGTAAACGAGCGCAGGTGGGTGCCTGCGTGCTGGTCAAGTCTGCGCCAGCACATATGTTGGAAGATGTTTTCTCTATAATAAAATATTGAAGGCTGAGCAACTGCAGCGGTGGTTTTCTCCCGACTTGGGTTTCCACCTAAAAATCCTGGTGTTCATGTGTGATGCTTATGTGTGATGGTTCATTCTGTTCTTACTGCACATGTTTACTGTTTATTGAACATCTAATGAATGAATGATAGAATGATATAAGTGAAGAATTAATGGCATAATTAGATTTCTGTGTACGCGAGTTTTATGAAGGATATTCCAGTGGTATACGCTACTTGGTTTCAAAGAAAGTAACAACGTATGGGTTTTTAAGGAATGAAAGTAAAAAGTTTCATTATTCCCAACATCGATTCACCCCCCCCCCCTCTCGCTTTTTTCCAACATA
>JAXQQM020063850.1:0-60800 GCA_034641835.2 Pinus albicaulis | reverse complement strand
CCCATGTGCTAACATTTGAAAAATTACAGGTTTCTGAGGAGGGATTCCTTCAGGTCGAACCATTCTGTATACTGGACCGCCAGGTTCGTAGGCTCAAGAACCGTGAAATTGAGCAAGTTAAGGTCCAGTGGGACCAATATAGTCCAGGCTCCGCTACATGGGAAGATGCAGATGTTATTTTTAAAGACTTTCCATATCTATTTGATTAAGATTGTGTGGTGAACTAAATAGGGACACATAATTTAGCTATGATAGAAAATTTTATGAAACCTCCAGATCATGTCTTACTGTTTAAATTTTATTTATACACCTAAATCGTACCTTATAATTCCAGCTATGCTTTTAAATTTATATGAGATGAGGGTGATAATGCACATGTGGTTTTACTTATGTAGTTGTAGGAATATGATGATTATGAAAGGCACAAGTTTAGAATGTTATGAAGTGAGGTTATATTGGCAAGTGATTAGTTATATGTTGATGCTATAACTTATGATGTGAAATAGGAAAAATCAAGATGCAATTCTTTACTATTTAATATGGATGTTATATTATTATGATAAAATGCAGGAGTTAGAAGGTAAATTCATTCTATGATGTTATGATTATAACTAATGCATTGGATGCATGTTGAGATGTCGTGATTGGCAGGAAATCCACAGATGGGCCGAGAGGGCCAAATATTTGATGATCTTGTGGGAGCCCATACCTACGAGGGAGAATATGTAACACCATATGGGCTGGGGACGAACTCAATCAACACTACATATGCAAGTGGTTCCTTTGTCTTGTATATCTCTTGATGGATAGCTCTTGAAGGGCTATGGGACCATCTTGAAGAGGCCAAGGGCCTAATATTGTAGGCCAAGTGCTTGTTATTGGATGGGAACGCCGAATTCTAGAAGTGCGTAATACTTCGATGCCTAGGTCTATGCGCCTTAAGTAGCTATGGAGGGAGTGGGCCAGCCTTGCGAGATGCCCGGATTCATTGAGTACTGGGACCGGATGCTTGCTTTGGGGCAGATGAGGTTTGAGTCGAGCGCGAACCTTGGGGCCAACCTTGACTAGGGACAGACTGGGAAGGCGTATGCCTTGTTCTGAAAGTGGGAAAAAGACATAGAATCCTTGAGATTCCCGGGTGCTGTGATGAACTTTCGATGCCTGCTGGTTATACTAGTTCAACAGAGGGTGTTGGTCACATATGAAGTAATAAATAATAAATAATATAATATAGTTAAATACTCAACTTTGGGACGAAGTTCCTTGAAGAGGGGGAGTATGTAATGTCCCATAATAATTATAAAATAATAAATAATTATAAAAGAATTAATAATATATAAATAATATAATATAATTTAATAAATAAGTAAATAAATAAATAGTCAAGAGAATAATAAATAAATAATAAATAAAACATTAAACAATAACTGGAGTTCTAAATAAAATGGTAAATAATAAACTGGAGTCCTAAAATAATAAACAATAAGTAAAGTTAAAGAGAGAATTAATTAACAAAAGTAAATAAATTAACAAAGAGTTAAACTAAGAAACTAATAGAAAGAAAGTTAAAGAAAGAATTAATTAACAAAAGTAAATAAATTAACAAAGAGTTAAACTAAGAAACTAATAAAAAGGAAGTTAAACTAAGAGAACACTAAATTAAGTAAAACTAACAAAAAGTAAGAGAACACTAAATTAAGTAAAACTTAATTTGCATGTTGACACAGTGACTGTGTGCATGTGGTTCCCATTCCATGGGTTGGTCTATTTAATAGACATTTAGGAAGGTTCAAGGCATTCATTCTTTCATCCATTCTCTGGAGAGAAAGGTATGGTGAGGCAAAGGATACCCTGGTAGTAGTACATTGATTGAGGGCTCGGGGGTGGCTAGCTGTGGAAAGATTACATACAGCTGAGCCTACGGTTGGGTGGAGAGTTGTCCCCAAAACTCTATTGCGGTCAACAGGATTCAGCTAGCATTCAACCTTGGAGCCTCAAGTAAGGAAAAGCGCCATTACAGGTAAGTTGACTTGCTTATGTTTCTGAAAATTTCATGATGATTAGTTAAACAGTTTTTGAGTTTATTATTCATTGTTTATGTGATATAATTAATTGCATGTTTAAATGGGGTTGTTACATTGATGATAGGGTATGATCATATATCGCCACAATGTTGCCTTATTTATAAACATGAATAGAACGTATACTCTTTGGGGTGCACTCGATCATGGGCCAACTTACATGGCTTTGCTTTCCACATAAGAGAAGTCTCTTGGTCAATGAAAGCTGAGCACTTTATTTAATTTAATTTCATAAAGCTCCTCCTTCTTCTCAATCCCATAACCCCATGATTTATGGTCACCCTCAGGATTTAGGCTTAAAATTCATAAGCCTTACATCTCCCTCTGACTTATGGTCAATGAAAACTAGACCACTTTATTTAATTTAACTTCATAAAGCTCCTCCTCCTCAATCCCATCACCCCATGATTTATGGTCACCCTAGGATTTATGGTCACCCAAAAATTCATAAGCCTCACATCCCCTTGAACTTATTCTCAGTGCTATAGGATGCCCCACTCATGTCTTTCCCAAATTCCTTGTAAAAAATCTTCGACTCCATTCTCGCCACTCCTCCTCCTTCATTAACGATTTCGCAAAATTTGTCCATCAAATTAAAACCCTTAAGCTTGATAAGAAGGACGTTATGGTTAGCTTTGATGTCGATTATTTATTTACCAAAATTATGGTCCCTCAAGCCCTAGACCTTATCTCTAAGGTTGTGGACTCTCATACTCTTCATCTTATTAACCTTTGCCTCACCACTACCTTTTTCTCCTTTAAGGGTGTTTGTTACAAGCAAACTGGGGCACAAGCATGGGCTCCTCCCTCTCTCGTGTTGTAGCCAATATTTTTATGGAACACTTTGAATCCAAAGTCTTATAAACCTTCCACCTTAAGCCTAAATTTAGGAAACGTTTAGATGATGACACCTTTGTGATTTGGTCCAATGGTATCCCTGCGCTCCGCAAATTTCTTGCTCATCTTAATACCATTTCCCCTCCTCCAGATCACTATAGAATTGGAAGAAAACCATTCCCTCCCCTCCCTTGACCTCCTTGTCTCTCACATCCCTGATGACTCCCTAACCCACCAAGTCTTTAGGAAGAAGAATCATAAACGATAGATACCTTCACGCCAAATCCCACCACCATCTTGCTCAAAAATATTGCATTCTCAAGACCCTTGTCTCTCAAGCCATCTGAATTTCCTCTACTAAATCCTTCCCCAAAGAAAAATAACATCTCTAAAAATTGCTTAAAGCTAATGGTTACACTTCTTCCTGGATCAATAAGGCATTCCTTGCTTGCCTCCATCCCTGCCCCATTACACGTCCATGTACCCCTCCCTTAGCCAAGGTAACCCTTCCTTATATTCAAGGTCTTATTGATCACGTTTCCATAATTCTCTCTAAAATGAACATCAAAAACTTCTTTAAACCCCATCAAACCCTCAACAAGCTCTTCAAGTCTGCCAAAGAAAAAAATGACCCCTTGTCAGGTCCTGGTGTATATGAGATCCCCTACTCTTGCGGTAAGTCCTACATAGGACAAAATGGAATGTTATTTAAAACTCGATTGACTGAACACATGGTAGATATCTACCACAACCGTGTCGCCAAATCTTCCATAGTTGAGTATTCTCACTCTAATAGCTTTGGGAAATCCAAAATCCTTGGTCCCACCCCTTTCCATTCCAGCTGAATCATGAAGGAAGACCTCAAAATTGAGAAGCATCCCAATAACTTTAATCGCGATGACGAGTATCATTTAAGGCAATCATGGGAGCCCACCATCCATTTTTTGTCCTCTAAATACCATATCGCTAATTCTAACCTATCCTAAATTCCTTCCCCATCCCCCCTATTCTCGTGTCTTTTCCTCTCCTTTCATGTCCCCTTTCACGTCTCTTCAATTCCATCGTTTCCATTAATTCATTTCATTCTTAGGTCTTCTTATTGGCCTTTTCTCCTCCATAATTTTAAATTTTATTAATGTTAATAATTTTATTAAACTTATTAACCTTACTAGTCTTTTCTCCCTTTAATTTATGACTTATCCAATAATGTAACCATTAATCATTGATCAGTGTGTCCCATCTTCAGCCCTCATCTCTTCAATTAAATAAATTTATGTATAAAATTTCTTTAATTCAAAATCCCTCACTTTATTATTAATTTAGTAGCCTATTATTCTTCTATATTAATTCATTGGATAACCTAGAACCCTTATTCTTTATCAATTTATTACATTATATTTCTAATAATAAGATATTATCCAAATAATTTTAATTTTTAAATTTAAATTTTCTTTTAATTTAAATTTTAAATTTAATTTAATTTTAGTTTTAAATAATTATTTTAAATTCAATTTTTGATTTCCCTAATTTCCAATTATCATTTATTAATTTATAAATTTGATTTTTAATAGTATAATATGATATTAAATTTATAATTTCTATTTCCAATTTTGTTTAATACTTTAACTCATTTAATGCTCATAGACCCTCTTAACATCCTTTATTCTAACGGCTAATTTCTCATTCCTATAAAATATTGGGCCAACACTCTTCTTACCTTATGCTTTAGCTTCCTACCCTTGAAGATGGGTGAAGTGTTCACTCGAAACATCAGGTTAAAAGTTAAAAAATCTTTACCCATTTACAACATTTAATGCTTAACATAGTCAGTTAACTTGAGTTTCCTATGAAAGTGTGATGCCTTTTGGTAAGTTATCATATAGTCTAACCCCATAAAGAAAAATATGAATAGATTACTCAAACTTGTGAAGTTAATTATATTTGAATATTAATATTAATGGTGGCATTGAGATATGAAAATGTTTTTATTCTATTCTTAGATCACATTAATCTAATCGAATAGTTTTATTTATTTTTAGATTACATTAATATAATCAAATAGTTTTAGTTATTTTTATAAATAAAGAAATGTATTAATGGAATTTTACATTAAAATATGGAATAAAGGAATTTTATAATAATTATTCATTAGTATATTGATATAAATTTAATTTTTAAAAAACATTGATAGCCATTGATCCATTATACACATCAAAACACTTACTTCAGGGTACATCTCATGTTTTTTCTTGTGAATTTCTTAGTTCCTTACCATTTTCTATTTATCAAAAAAGAGCAAGTCGCAGCATATACAAAATCGGTAGCCTCAACCTGCCCGAGGGAAACCATTTCTGTTGGCCACCTTAAAACGTTAAACGCATCTAGTACTAAAATTGTCTCTTTCGTCTACTAGCCGCTATGTCCATTTTACTATAAAAAGCAAAGTATAACTAAAAACATGAAAAGTAAAAGCTAGCTGCAAAATTATTGGAAACTTAGTACACCATTTTTTAACCATCTGAAGAGTCTATAGGCATTGGGTCTTTTGCAATTGAGCCCGACATCTTGACTTGCTACATAGATTGAAGTTGCCTTTCGATTCTGCCAATACAAGCTATGGTATGATACTAAGATACTCTTGTATCCTGGATTTCTTTTTTGATTTCTTGTAGAATTGAGACCACTTTGGGACTTCCCTCATTTTCCTGTAAACTTTGTAAGGATTTTGGCAACACACATTTAAGATTCAAATATGTGTGGATGTATTGGTGTAAGAGGGATAGTGTCCCTCTTGTGTTCGCGGCGTCTGAAACAAAATCCACGTTTCCACCTAAACTTCTATATATTCATCCTTGCTATTACTTTCCCTCTCCCAACCTTGGATTACATTACGAATTTGTGGTGGATTTCCTAAGGAATAAACATCGAAGAGATTCTTCATGACCTCTTTCTTCCTCTTCCTGCCTCGTTTGCTTGGCCGGGTCATGGGATTTGAAAGCTTATGATTTCATTATTCTTTGGGTTGTCGCTTGATAGACTGACCTTTCACCATATTTGTTTCCAGGATGGCAAGCAATGACACCAGCTGAACTAGATTTGTGAGAATTGTAAGCGGGCCTGCATAGGGTGAGGGAAAATCAGAAACAGAGTACATGGGAAATCTTATGGTACCACATTTTTTGTCGCAGTGGAGTTGAAAAAGAAGATGTCCATGCAAATACGATTATTGAGAAAGGTGATTAAACCAACTCATTTTAAGACCTTGTAGATTGAAAAACCCAACTGACGATGATTGCATTTGCAACTATTATTCTCCCTATCGAACATGCCACAATTGAAATTCAACAACATTGCATGAATAAACACTGAGGTAGCTAACTGACGGACTAGACTTCTCAAATTACACATAGGGGGGGTTTTGGTTCCATGACTACCCCATTCACAGTGAGTACAGGTAAGGTTAAAAATAGAGGCCAGCTTATCTTGACACACCACACAAGTGGTCTCATAGAATTGAGATACGCATTCAGGGTCACAGAGCCACCACACGGAAGCCTGAGAGGAATGAACTAAGAGACTCGGTTTGAGAACAAGCAAAGGCCAACAAGGGGTTCTAAAGCAGGATTTAATGGCCTTGGCCGAGATAGCCATATTCTGTCGGATTGACAATATAAAAGGAATGTCATAATAGAGGAATGAAAATGGCTTCTTGAGATCAGAAAGAGAAAGATGCCTACCCTTCCAACAACAATTATCATTTAGTCCCTCTAACGTACGCATGCAATTATTGTCACCATTGTTATTAGATTATGCAGGACGAAAATTAACAATGATAAGAACCAGAGCCATTACATACCGAAGGAGTGAGAGTCATAAATATTGCATACCTATCACAGCCTTGCCTTCTGATCCTCTGTGAGTTTTCCAATCGGGAAGAATGCTCTGTCGACTATTCTGTTCGTTCCTTAAACAACTGTTTTGTTGTTTCCAATGTCTCTCTGACATAATTGGTTGGTTCTCTTCTGCTGCCATAATTTTTTGGCATGTGAAGGTACCTACCGGCTTCTAGCTATAGGGTTTTAATGACTGAGAGTGACGGTATGGTCCACGTCATCTCGTGCCTCCAGCTATTGATATTTGTTCACCACTTGGCACCCCGATTGGGGGTCTCGGGCTTTGTCTTTATCTCTCTCTATGATGATCTGTAAGGGATGTAACTTGATATCCCATGCCCTATCATCTTGATTAACATACAACTGTCACCGCTCATTGTTACATCCCCAGCTCTTTAAATAGTCTGCAGCCTCATTTCCGGATCTGCAGACATGCAAGGGTATAAGGTAGCCAATATCCTGTATGAGTATAAATATCTCTTGAATGAGACGTGTTTTTGTCCAACTTTTTTTACTTTTATCCCAGGGACTCCCTTGCTGCAGCTTTCTTAGCACCCCTATAACCATTGCCGAATCCCCTTCAACAATTATTCAATGGTATTTTTCGCGAACTGCTATTACAAGTCCTGCACCTGCCTAGCCCAAATTTCCTTTGGATGCCCCATCGTAATTGAGATTTATGAATCATGGTTGTGGCGGTTGAAAGACATCACCTGTGTTTTTCCTCGAGGGTTTAAATTTCCAAAATGTGTTTGCCAGCATTTGTGGTTTTAAATTAAACTTGGTTAGGATATGGCCTTCTATTCCAGTTGTCTTCCAGTCATCCTCTGTCCATTTTTCTACCAATATGATCTCCCGGATATTAAAATATTCATAAAAAAATTCAACGAAATAACTAACGTAGGAGCATCCAACTGAAGAGCCACAGCCGGGAGCTGGCAACTTTTCTGCTCGATAGAAATTGAATTTTTATTTAATTTTCTTTTATATCTTTTTTTGTTTTAAAATGTCAAAAGTAGGAATTTGGCTTCTGTGTATAAATTGTGTATAAAATCTTTCGATAAAAATCACATCAAAGTAAATCAACTAAAAATTATGTTAACACAACTATTCTAAATTTCAAATTAAAAGAATAATTAGGGTAAATTAGTTAAGGAGAAAGAATTAGTTTTAATAAACAGTTGGAAATTGAACGGTAGTTTCTCAATTACATGTGGGATTCGGGAAAGGTATAAACCTACCCAAAACCCACCAAAAAATGGTCTTCCATCCGTAGAGATAAGAAATGAATTAGGAAATTGAATCTATGTGTGTGAACAAAAATGAAATTTTATCAAATTTTCTCATTCAAATAACTGTTAATTTCTTTTTTTACATTTTAAGTTAAGCTGCATATTGAAATATGTCGAGAGCTTCCTTGTGTCAAATAAAAGGAATTGTAGATCCTAGAAAAATTCAAGCAAGTAATTGCAGAACCGAGAAACATTCAAGCAGGACAAAGCCATACGATGGAAACTAGGAAGTGTAGGCATATCTAAAAGGCATTGATAACAGAATTTACTTTTGTTCATTCTTTTTTTTTTTGTAAAAGTCTGCAAATGAAATTCATAATCGAGCAAGCTTACATTTTAAGAGTCTACAAATAAAATTCATAACCTAATTTCAATATTGAAATAGCTTGTGTAAATTAAAGACCGTCTCAAATATTGAACCAGTCAAGGTTTCAAAAAAATTATTATACAACAGTTAGGGTTTATACCCTGCTCAAAACTGAAGCATATCCACAACAAGGCAACAATACCAATAAAAAATTACAAAGTAGACAGTGAAAAAGAAGCTGGATATTACATTCCACAATAAGCACAAAAATTTGAAGCCCCTTTGAGGGTTTGAGGAACTCCTAGCTAATTAAAAATAAAATACAGGTGCATACAAGAAGGGTCATACCCTGTTACACATAGGAGGTTTTGGACCACGACGGAAGCATTAGAAAAAATCAAGTTAACACCTACAACAACAAGCAAACATATAGAAATTCAAAGGGCAGCTCGTGAATAAGACAGAAAAATTCGAAAGAAGAACTCAGAACAAGCCTTATGAAAACAACTTACCTGAAGTGACGAGGAACAATAGAGAGATAGTGTGATTGCTAATGGAAGAGCCATTTCCGCAACCCACAAAATAAGGCACCTTCTAAAGAAGGCGCCATAAGATTATCAAGGTAACGATGAAGGCCATGAAGAGAAAATAGAATTAAAACTTACCTTATGTTGCAGGGGTCGAGCCACCCCAGAGACAAAGCCAATACCTATTGGTTGTACAATGAATAATATCAAGACCACAAAAATATTTGTCGACAAGAAACAAAAAGGAAAAATAGACAGTAACAAAAACCTTAGCATTACCAAACAGGTCGACGCACATAGTTGATGACTGAATCAATTTTTTGGTGGCCATAGTAGGATCGAAAATGCAATTCGTAATCTCATAGTTTGTGCAGATTTGTAGGCGGTGGCAGGGTCGAAGCACTTAACTAGTTTTCCTCACCAACAAAACCCTTGCGACGAAAATGAGAAATGAGGGATAAACCCTAAGTTCATGACGTATAAACGTGTGGAGTTAAGACCTCAGTCTGGACCCATGATCGTATGGGGCTAAGAGCATTGTGAAAGCGCGAACTTGAACCACTTTTCTTATTTAATAAAATTTTTGTTATAAGGTGTGGTGATTATAGTTCTAAAGTTTAAATTTAATTCATCACCCTTGTTTCCCCACCAATTTTGGTATCAGAGAAAATATTTCTTCCTAAGTGGAAATGGAAGTAGGAAGAAGAGGTTGGGGAAGAGCTGCAAGGGGAGCAGTAGATGAAGGACTATAGGAAGAAATTAAAATTCTATGAGAATTTTTGCCAGTAGTGGAAGCAAGAAGGCGTAGGGATCCTGAAGGTGGAGATGACAATGAGGGTGAAACAATGGCTCTAACGGATGGGTCAGAGGACGAGACATTGGAGATCAAACTACTGAAATCAGTTTTGATGGTTAGCAGCAAGCCAAGACCAAAACTCTCTAATTATGATGGAATTTTTCCCATAAAAGAATTTCTTGACTAGATAAGTGACTTAGATAAATACTTTGAGTATGAGGAAGTTAGTGAAGGTAGGAAAATCAGGTTTTTTGTCACCAAGTTGAAAGGACATGCAACACTATGGTGGGATAGTGTGTAGGTAGAAAGGAGGAAATTGAACAAGCCCTTGATCAAGAGATGGCACAGGATGATTGCAAAGATGAAAAGAAAGTTTGTTACACAAAATTTTTTCACCGTCCCTGTAATCCCTCATCCCGTACATTGGAGGACTATTCCTGTCACCTGTGAGTAGTAAAATGTCTTGAAAATACTTTAATTGGATCCTTCTGCATAAGGACAAGAATTCTCCTGAAGAACAATTCCTCTAGAAAACCCTAAGAATCCATGTTTTGGCATTGGCACGGGTAGCTAGTTCATCTCTCACGCCAATGGGGAAAATGAACCATAGTGGGCACGCTAGTTGGCACTCTATCCCTGTGTCATGCCCGCGCCAACCCTTTTAAGGAATGTTTTTTTAATATAGAAGGCAGAAGTTTGGTTTTAACAAACTCAGAACGAATCACCAAAATGAGTTTGGGTTGTTTACCTTCAGATATCCTTGATGAGGAAGTGGCTTTCCACCTCTCATGGAACCTTCCTAAGAGATAGGACTCATCTCCATGATTATAGGGAGCCTAACCTCTCCTCCTCTTTCTGTAAAAGCCTGCCCTCTCTATTTGCTAGCTAGCTGAACTTGTGGGAGGAAAACTATAGCTAGGAAACTATTAAGAACAGAGCTGAGGAGAACCCCGTAAGAGAGAGAGAGCTTTGACCAGATTCCCAACAGGCTTTGTTGAGACGCGCTCTACTACAAGCCCTGCTGAAGGAAGATCATAGTGTCAGAGCATTTGGTTGTAATCTCCCTTTTTTTCATCTTTAATATAAGCGGCTCTAATTTTGGTTCCATTCGTGTGTTTACTCTTTTATGAAATGCAATGAATTATATCCTCTTTGACTGATATATAGTTACACGCTTTAAGTACTACGTTTTATGTCGTCGTTTCTCTACATGTGTATATGTGTCTGGATGGTGCGAACAGAAGGATTGTGATCTGTCATGCTAGGGACAAAGAGCATCGCTTCTTCCTCAACAACAACAACGTGGGATTTGAGGTAGGCTACTTATCACTATCTTTATCTTTCTTGTAACTAGGAACCAACGTCATTGAATGATTCGATTGTTGCTAGACCCACTCCAGGGCTAGTGGGATCGCCTTTGTCTGCAGAGGGGATTTACCGCCTCAACAATTTGGCAACTCCATTGGGGATCAGTGGGAGTTAGTCCTTCTTCCATTTGGGTTGTTTTTTGGCTTTTGATTGATTTATTTTCTTTTTGGTTCACCTTCCTTGGTGTTAAGCCCTTGTTCAGCCCCCAGAAAACCAAATCTAGTCTTAGTTTGTCTTTTTTATCATTTTACTAGGGTAAACCGGATTGGCGCTATTTTTCTCTTGACAGTCGTGTCGACTGGAACTTGTTGCTGGTTAGGCACCCGCGCCAACCCCTGTTTCGCGCAGATTACAGCCAAACATGCGCACCAACCCTGCTTGGTATTAGGGTTTGCCTATTTGTGGGCTTTCTGAGCTTGACTTTTGGTCCTGGTTCATTTTTAATGATTTCTTGAGTGCTTTGAAATCATTTTTTACTGTGTTTAGCCCCTATACTCCATTTTTTCGCCTTTTTCTATTAGTTTTGCATTCTAGCCCTAGGGCTTCTAGGTGCTTCAGTGTGTTGAGCCTCCCATGGGAGTTTTGGCTCTTTGATTTCCCGGTCAACTTCATTTTTTCTTCTTTGCATTCATTTTGCTGGATTCCATTTGTATCATTGTGTTAGTTGAGTGATTGTCCTCTCTTTCATTCAGTTTCGCTTTGTGTTACTCCAAGCCTAGATTACACGGTTTATTTGAGTCTCTTTTGGGATTCTTCTTTGCTTTGAGGGATTTCGTCATCATTTTGAGTCTTGATTGTGTGCATTTGGATTGAGTGAACTTGCTTGTTTCAGCTCTCTCTTTGTCATTTCTCGAATTGATGTTTTCATTAGTTTTTCGTTCATTTGGTGCATTTGCTTTAATATATTGAAAAATACAAAAACAAGATCATTGCATTTGGATTGGTGTAGTGAAAATTGAAAGCTCTTTCACATTATTAGCATTATATAACTCTAGAGAGAAGTTTTATAGTTTCATTAGCTTGCATTGGAAACAGTAGTGGATGTTTTTGTGTGTTCATTTTGTCGTAATTTGAAAGCTCTCAACTCTCCCGTAGATAGCTCTTCATTGAACAAATTGATATTTTGTGGCATTTAGTTTACATTTAGATGTTTCATGAGATCCAACATTTGATAGGGCCTGGAAAATGAAACGTAAATTGAAGATCAACTTTAAAATTTACTAAATTAACCTAAGGTAACATTGAAACATTAATAGAATATCTAGTAGTCTAAGGTATAGACGTGTTCCGACGTCTTTAAGCCTAGTAGTTGTTGCTCGCCACCTGGCTACAGACAACGCTATTACAGACTTGTGCTCCCAGTACCATCGAGTATATAAAGGGAGACCCCATTAGGTTGCAATCCTTTATCTGTAGGAAGCTGAGTCTGTCGCCTTTTACCCATGATACACCAGGCACAACATTCGAGGAGATTACTTGCACGTACATCAAGTCCTTGGTTGATTTCTTTTTCATTTTTTACCAAGGTGTATATGGAAGTTCACGGATATCTGGTACACCCATCTACCTTGATTACCAAAGCAGTCATTTTGATCTTTACTGATTCCTTAAACTTGAAAAGATCATCAAGTGCTTGTCCTTTCACGCTTGTTTCCAAACTAAAAGTGACAGAGTCATATTTTACTCGTTTCTATACTCTTAAAACATTAAACAGTAAAATTTCCAGTTTCAATGTGGTAAAATTAATCACCTATGATCACACGCCCATTTAGAGATTGATTTTTCGGCCTGTTTTTGTTTGCCTTGGTTTTTGCCATACATCTTTGTTTTGTGATCTCTTCCTCTTTTTTGCTTTAGTCACAGTGGTGGAACCATCAGTTTTGTCTACTGGTAGTCCTTATACAGACGATTCATTAGAGGTCTCCCAGTCCTCTGCTGAGTATCAACAGCCCATTGTATCCGAGTTTCCCAACGGGGGACCAGTTATATCTGAACTTCCCTTTGGAGGACCAGTTGACTTCAATTGGCCCTTTTCCAACGCTTGGTTTGGATTTGGAGTAGGGGAACACTTCCCTCCTCTTACATCGGGATCACCCTTTTTGGTTGTTGTCATACCTCCTAGTCCCTGTCATCTTTTGGAAGATCTCATGGCAGGTTCAGATATGGACTCATCCAGTCCTTCTCCTAGTAAGGGAATTTCTACTTCTGGTGAAGATTACTAGCTTTTTCCTGAAGACATCCCCGAACCTTCTATTATGTCTTCACCTGGTCCAATGCTCCCAGCAAGATATAGGTATTTAAGTCAGGTCATGGCCGCTATTTTCTCTATGCGAATATAGACTCCATCCACGAATCTGACCATTCCCTCGTTAGGGATGTCGCCATCGACACCTCTCACGACATCTCCTTTCATCACATCAGAACCTATTAGACCTACTGTTTGAGTGGCTACGTCTACGCCTATTGTCACTACTTAGCCAACTAGGACCTCATCAGTTCTTGAAGACATTTATATAGCTTCTGACATTCCTGAGAACATTTCTCTCGAGGGGTATCGGTTGTCTTTACAGCCATCAATCTCTGAGGTTGGTCAGTCCTCTCAAGACCTTAATTATCCTTAATTTTCCCATTATGGAGCGGATGGTGCCCCGATTTACGTATTTCCATATCAATATGATGAGCAAGGCAACCCCCTTCATTTTCCTACTCATGAGGCTTATCAGTATATTAACAGTTTTCTATCTACCCAGGCTGGGAAACCTTCTAATCAACAAGGGAAACCCTTACAGGGACAACCATTGTTTCAGCAAGGATATGCTTCTGGCCCACAAGGACAACCCTTCCAGGGACAACCTTTGGCCCAACCAGGTTATGTATATGACCCGCAAGGAAAACCCTCATAGGGACAACCTTCAGGCTAGGAGGGATTGTTTTACGGCCTGTAAGGGAAGTCTTACAACCCTCAAGCTCAACCTCTGCAGACTCACCCTGTGGTCCAACCAGGGCAACCTCAAGGACCGACAGGGAAACCGGGGTATCAGCCTGGACCACCATACAGTCCTAGGGGGCAAACCCATCCTTCCCAACCTTTGGTGCAACCTCAGCAACCTCATTTTCTGATTGGTCAAAATGTTGCACAGCCAGGGCCATCTTATGGTCCTGTCATAGTTCAACTTGGTTATCAGGCACAACCTGGCCCACTCCTGCCATCAGGCCAACCTGGTCAACTAGGGCAACCTGGTGTCCCTCATCAGCCGAGTCAACCTATTCAACCAGGGCAGCCTACATAGCCAGGCCAACCTGTTCAACTAGGACAACCTGCACAGCATGTTAACCCTGCTCAGCAGCAGATCTATTCTATGCCGCAGCCGAATCCACCTGTGTGCCTGACTTATCTGAATCAGCAGGGCCCCACTTACCAGTAGCCCGTTCGACCTCAAGGCAGCTATTACTTTCAAGGTCAATCTCGACCGGTCTACAACTCGCCTCAATGTTCTAGTTATTACTCTCAACAGCCAGGCTATACTTATATTCCGCAGAAGAATCCATATACTGCTCAAACAGGGCCCATGTATAATCAGAATCAGTGCCCTAGTTATCAACCCTCGTATCCTGGTTATCAGCCGCCATATCAACCTCATTATCCGGCTTATACCCCCTATGGTCAGAATCCTCCAGGACAGAACCAATGGGGGCAGAGTTATGCTCAACCAGGATGGAGTACAGGTACAGGCCCTTATTGGGGACCTAGCATGCCTTTTAACCCGCAGTTACCTTTTCTCGCCACGTTGGAGTTACTGGACGTATCCAAATTGACCAATGATCCAATTCTTCATAATCCATATTGGCCTCCAGTTCCGATGAAGGTGCTTGGTGACTATCCTAAGTTTGAGGGTAAATATGGTGAAGACCCCCAAGCACATATCATGACATACCACTTATGGTGTTCTTCGAATTCTTGGATAGATGACTCGATTCTTCTACGTCTTTTATAGTGCACTCTCACCGATGCTACTGCTAAATGGTATATAGAGCTGCCCCATGGTATTTTTCAAGATTTTAATACTCTAGCCATGGCATTCCTGATGCATTTCCAGTTACCAGTTTGTTACGAAGCCGAGACACATCTCCTAACATCTCTGAAACAAGACAAAGCCACTCATATTTCAGATCACATTCACGAGTGGAAACGTCGTCATCGTCTGATAAAGTTTGACAGTCCTGAGCAGCTTCTAACTTACTGGTTCACTACCTTCTGTGATGTTCCTAAATTAGCTTCAGCTAATTTGGAACATTAATTTTTCCTTATTTATTTTGTATTTCATGATTAATGAATAAATTGTAAAGGAGGATGTTTAATCCTCTTGCAAATCAAGAATAAATCAGTGCCTATGTGAAAAGAGGCATATTTAGGCCATTGGAATAAAATCTTGCAGGTGTGAAAGGGCCAAGGCCACCAAAGGAGATCTTATTTGACCAAGTCAACAACGCTGCCTAGGTTCATTGAACCTCCTTGATGGACTGCACTGTTCTAGAAGGGGTTTCCAAGTGTGAAAGGAACCAAAATATGAAAGTGGTTTAGGTTTTCTGCTCACCTTCAAGTTATAAAAGGAAGGAGAAGTCTCTTGTAAAGGTTGTTGATCATATTTTATTTTCTGAGCTTGCTAAGGAAACTCCATTTCTCTTTGTTGTTTAGCAAGAGAAAGAGAGGATCTCCTGTTTAGGAATCCTCCATCCTTCTTTGAGTAGCTATTGGAGGGAAGTGTGCTATATTGAACCACTACCAAGTTGGAGGCCAATTTATGCTTGCATAGACAGTGCTGACTCACTGAGGGTTTTGCTACTGCTGTAAGTGTAGTAAGTGGGGTTCTAGATCTGCAAGGATCTAGTTGTTTTTGGAGTCTCCTCACGGGGAGGGCATCTTATGATCACCCAGAAGAGGGTCTCTATTGTACTTTGACTTCAAATCTGCATATTTCATCTGTTGTACTACTATGCTCAAGATACTGCGCTGTCTCCTTAGGGAACTACGTTATTTCCTATGTACTGTTTCACTATTGTTTAGATATTTCATTGTACTTGTTTTCTGGTGATTGAGGCTTGCCTCTCACCTTGAATATTTATGAAGTAGCTTGCTGATATCTCATATTCAGATCTATTGTATATTATGACTAAATTCATCTTCATAAATTACTGAAGCTTTCTGTAGTTATGTGTACAAAAATTTAGATCTACACTTTCTAGTGCATTATTTTGTAAAAACCCTAAGGGGATCCTGATGTGAAGGCTGAGTAGTTTCCAAATCTGACATGGATCTGATGTTTCAGTAATGACATTTCTGTAGATCTGAAATCGAACATTATACTGTTGAAGCACACTTAGAAGGACACTGTCCATTCATTTCTGCACTTTTTACATACATTGCAGCTCCTATCTCTGAAGATTTCTTGCTTATTTCTTCATAGAATTCACTGTACTTCTTGAGAATCTCCATTAAAAGTATGATTTTATGCTGCTATACTATAATACAAATATAATGGCTGATTTTCAGTGACTCTCTACTGAAACTACGCAATTATTAAGTGGGTTTTTCTTCATTCCATCAGCTCTTCTCTTTAGTTGATTTTTAACTAGTTAGCTTCGTGGGAGATCTGTTTAAGGCCCTTAAACCCATTTTTTTTCCTGAAATTAAGCATGGAGGTCCCAAATAGCCAATAATAAGGGAACCCATCCTTGGTCAGTGTTATTCTTGCACCATTTTTCTTATACAACGTTACCCTTGAGCCTCTTGCAGTTTTTCCCGGAAGTGGAATTTCCCTCTCCTTACTTGTTTGGTTTTTGGCTCCTGTTTTGGATCCATTATTTAGATATGTAGATATAAGGATCCCAAGGGTAGAAAAATACAAGAGGAGCATGTTTTTCCCACACTTGCTGTGTTTCATCAATTTTCTATAGACAGAGTCTGGAACGGGCCAGGAAGCCTCTGGTTTTCGTCCTCTCTTTAGAGGTGATATAACCAGTAAATGCCCAACTAGTCTATCTCTGGTTTATAATTTTTGGTGTGTTTCCATACTGCTATGAATCCATAGTGTAATATCTTAATATATTCCCTACTGAGCTCATTCTTTCCATTTTGGAACATTACACCTTTGTCAACAAGATTTCACAAGACATTGCTATGGGGGCATGTGTAACCGAGGAAAAAGCCATTGATCGTGCCTAGTAACTCGATTTAGTGTACTCTTAGTCCAGCATGTTATACGACATCTTGAATGATGCCCCGCAGCCAGGGACCTCTAAAGTGCCCGATACTCCATAAGTAGACGGTGTTATTGGTTCCGTCTCTCAGACTTCTCGCAAGTCTTCCAATGGGAAGCAGAAATCGAATTCTTCCAAAAATTTTGCTCCTCAGACTACCCCAGATTCTGGTAAGACCACAGAGTTCAATGTATCTCATGCTAATCCTGTAGACAATACTTCCAAAGGGAAGAAGAAGGGCAAAGCCAAAGCCAAATCCGATGCCCCAAAACCATAATCGTCCAAAACACATGTTGATGATGGTTCGCAACGAAAACCGAAGTACTCTTGCCTGATCTATGATAAATACCACTAGACCAAATATTTTCCCGAATGATCCGAGGTTAGTAAAATTCTTAAGGGCTCTAAGGGAACTTCGGTAATTCTTAAGGAACTGTTTCCATATGATCAGACCCAAATGGTTGAGCATCCTTCACCATCTGCACTGTTTGGGTCTCAGGTTTTCATGATGAATGGTGTTGCACCTGTTTCTATCGCCACTCAATCGAAGGATTATTCTGGATCATGCCAGGAAGCTGGGAAGGAAGTCATTGATGGTCCTCCTCCCCCACCTACCTCTGGTCCTCTTGAGATTGAAAGGCCCAGTGCTGAACCCGTTTTATGGCCACCTTACAAAGGTGTTCTCCGAAAATCTTTCTATAATCCAAACGCCCGTGCTGCTCAGCATTACAACATTGTTGAGGATTTGGCACAGGAACCTTCTGCGATGTCCGTGTTGGAAGTTCTTCAGAGTTGTCCGTCTCAATGGAAATCTTTGTTATCTGCGATCAGCGAAATTGATCTTGCCGATTCTAGCCTTCTCACCTTCGATCTAGAGAATTTTGTCCCCCGAATTCCGCATTAGATCGCGCTTGTTATATAAGTCAGTATCAATGGCCTCAACATCCACATAGCCGTTGTGGACGAAGGTGCCTCTACCTGTGTTATGTCATCCTCTTGCTAGAAGGCCATTGGCTCTCCAGCCCTCACTTCATCTCCCAATGCCCTTGAGGCATTCGATGGAAGGGAACCAAAACCCTTGGGTGTTCTCGCGAGTCTACTGATTACATTGCAAGGTAAGACAGTCAATGTCAAAGTGGAAGTTGTTGATGCCAAACTCAACTACAATATTCTACTCGGTCGCAACTGGACCCATGCCATGTTGTGCATTCCGTCCACCCTCTTTCGGCTTTTGAAGTTTCCACATGAGGGAAAGCTTATTACTGTCGATCAATTGTATTTCTTCACCTCATCCTCCGAGAACAACGTACCATACATGGATAAAATCCCTAATCCCCCCGACAGTATAGGACCTGGTCTTTTCAAGGACCTCGTTCTCATGGGTATTTTTCCCATTCCACCACTGAACACCATTCAAGTCAATATGATCTCTAGGTCGGATGACCCATGGATCATCCCTTCTCCTGAACAGGTTGCCTCTTTTGGAGAATCGATGCCTCTGACCCCAGTTGAAATCAATTATTGAAAGATAGTTGCCACATCAGATCCTCCTCCTGATGGTAATGCTCCTTTGAGCATGGCTCTTGATGTTTATTCTCAATCCCCTTGGCTCAGTGATGCAGATTCGCCCGATCCTTTGAGAGAATTTTTTCCATCTACGAAGCTATTATGGAGACTATGTCTCTTGAAGATCTGTCATGGAGCGATGGACATCATCGTCCCTCATTCATGTCTGGCCTGGTGGCAATGTATAATTGTCTTGAGCGTTTTGCATCTCAGGTTCCCTCTCCGCCTCTCCAAACGCCAATATTGACTCATGAAGTATTTTCAGAAGGAATTTTGAGTAATATTATCCAAACGATGCCTATCAACATCTCTGTTAAACCAGGGGTGGTTGATAACATCCATGTTGGATTCACTTGTTCTCTTGATGAGATTCAAGTGTACACTAGTCTATTCTGCGAATTCTGTGATGTTTTTGCTTGGCCTTATGAAGAGATTTCTGGAATCAATCCAAGTATCATCGTGCATGACATTCCCACCTATCCTGGTGCAAAGCCTGTGCGCCAGCGTTTGCATCCAGTGCATCCTCGGAAAGCCACTGTTATAAAAGCTGAAGTTGAGAAACTTCTTAAGGTGGGCTTCATATATCTAATCCCTCTGATATAGTGGGTTTCCAATATTGTCCCTGTGGATAAGAAACAGGGCACAATTCGAGTCTATGTTGACTATTGAGATATCAATCGAGCTTTCCTTAAGGACAACTATCCCACCCCCTTTATAGATTAGATCATCGACGATTGTGCGGGGAGTGAGATCTTTTCCCTCATGGACGGCTTTTCGAGTTATAATCAAGTTAATATCCTTCCATCCGATCAACATAAGACCGCTTTCATCTGTCCGTGGGGAACATTCGCCTATAAGAAGCTCCCTTTCGGCTTAAAAAACACTGGAGCTACCTTCCAGCGTGCCATGTCCTACGCCTTTCACGACATACGTATTGTTGTTCAGCCATACCTGGATGACCTTTCGGCTCATTTAGCTCTATGCGAAGACCATCTAGAACATCTACGCCAAATTTTTCTCCGATGTAGATGCTACAACATCAAGCTTAATCCTCATAAGTGCGTCTTTTGCGTTGACTTTGGCCGGCTTTTAGGATTCACTGTCTCTAAGGACAGAATTCACCTTTACCCTCTCAAGGTCGAGGCTATTGTTAATCTCCCCTCCCCATCCTCGTGGCATCAACTTCACAGTCTTCAAGGGAAAGCGAATTTCTTACGTCGCTTTATCCCGAACTAGGCAGATGTAGCCAAAGGATTTACGCGACTTCTAAAGCATGCCCCTTCCAACGGAAGATGTGTGCGCCACCTCTCCCATTACATCCTGTCATTACCGTAGGCCCTTTTTCCAAATGGGGCATCAATTTTATGACATTTAACCATCACTCGGCCGGGGGGCATGCTTATTTCATCGTTATCATAGATTATTTCACCAAGTGGGCCGAAGCGATGCCTACACTGGCTGCAGACGGTAAGACAGTTGCACAATTCATTTTCAACCATGTGATCACACGTTTCGGCATTCCTCAAGCCATCGCCACCGATCATGGCTCTCATTTTCGGGACTACATGATGGCAGAGCTGACATCGAAGTTCAGCTTGTGTTACGACAGATCAATTCCATACTACCCTCAGGAAAATGGCCAGGTTGAAGCCGTGAACAAGGTGCTTGTCAGGATGCTTCAAAGAACAATTGGTATTCACAAATTGAATTGGCATCTCCAATTATTATCAGCTCTCTGGGCCTACCGAACTTCAGTGAAGAGTGCAACCAAATTCACACCTTTTCAGTTGGTGTATGGCCTGGAAGCCACTCTTCCAGTTGAATGTGAGATCGCTTCACTGAAATTGGTTGTGGAATTACTGCTCGATACTTCCCCAGAGGAAGAACATCTCCTATATCTCAAAATATTGGATGAAACCCACTGTTTGGCTGCTTTGGTTATCGAGGCATAGAAAAAGCGGGTTAAAACTCATTTCGATCAAACGGTTTCTCCTCGCTCTTTTATCGAAGGGGACCTCGTCCTCTTGTATGATCAAGCCTATGATAAGCTTGGGGTAGGAAAATTCCAACCTATGTGGCATGGGCCCTATATCATTAAACGTGTATTGAAAAATGGGGCTTATGAGCTGATCGATTATGAAGGTCTTCCTTTGGCGCAGCCCAGAAATGGGTTGTACATGAAGAAATATTATGCTTGAATCATTCTTGCGTAGTATATGTACGGAGGTGATTTCTTCATTTTTGTGCATGTGTGGTGTGGTGTGCTTTGTAAATTTTTTTATGCTGATTGGGTCTTCCTAATTGTGTAGATGTCTATTACTCCCTATGTCAGTTTCGCGGATGGTGCCTCCTGCAGTAACAGGAACCTGTCTTCGGCAGCCTGGGTAATTTACAATCATACTAGTGAGTTGATTAATTTACAAGGTGTTTTTCTAGGGCCTACTACGAATAATGTCGCGGAGTATAGTGCCGTTTTGGAATTATTAAACGAGGCTGTTAACCTCAATATTTGCACGTTACTTGTACATCTAGATTCATAGCTTGTGGTTTTACATCTCAATGGTCATTATTCAATTAGAAACCCATGCATTTTTAGACTATATCTACGTATTCGTTTACTTGACAGAAATTTTGATTACATTACATATCAACATATACCAAGACGAATGAATACACTAACAGATTTAGTAGCCAACATGGTATTAGATAGACATTTACGCAATTTATAAAAAACATCATCATATGTAAACAAGATCCATGTAGAAAATAGATGTATATATCTATGTCGAGTGTTTGCAACGTGTGCATCATATAAAACCAAAATATACATGTTTGTTTCAAATTACATCTGGAGACAACATGTCTCTAAAACATATGCATATAAAAAGCCTAGGCGACTAATCAGCATGGCACTCATGTTAGCACGTCACTTCCCACACCAACTGCCTTAGTAAGTGATGGAGCTGACTCGGCACCCCTATGGTGTGCCTCTGATAAGCCAATGGAACATCAGCTAGATGAGCATATTCTAGGACTCCGCGAGCAATCCCCTCCAAGTTCTGCACGAGCTCATCCCCCTCGCCCCCCTCACCTTGAGGGTCATAGGCGAGAGGGGTCCTCCTCGCCACTGGTGACATTCCGGCAGGCCTCTCTGGGCCAACATTTGCATACATATAGGATAAGCTATTATAACATGCATGTATACCAAAAAATCATAAAAATCATAAAATTAAAAAGAGTATTACCTAGTTTATCATCCCAATCCTCTCTTTCTGGGAGCGGAAGGTATGGATCTCATTTAAAATCAGTACCAGCATAGGGCCAGTCCTCTACGACAATCAGCTGTCCTCAGAGCCATCCAAAGAACTCGGGCTGCCATGACCTCTGTTGGCCGCCCCCTGCCCTAGGAATCAATGCTGCTCATCGAACCATCCGTGGCTCTCTCAATGGTGGATCCGGGACTATAGCCCCCTAGCCCTGGAAGATAGGTAGTCATTCTAGGAAGAACGATACCAAGATGGACCCATATCCAAACTGTTTTAGTTTGGTCTTTTTACATTTGGTCAATTTCCGTTTGATGTTCCTCGTTTGTAGCCCAGTCAAATACTATCGAGTTCATGCATTTTGACATGAGAAGGAGCTGCGTCTTGGTAGCTTCATGTGGTGCCTACGACCCCACGACCCGCGTAATAGTATGTAGCACTACTCTGAGTGCTAGATCAGGAATGGTCTGAATATCCACCTTGCCGCTACCCGACGCTTTCCGTGCCCCTTCGCACACTCTTTCCATGACCATTGTCATGTTTTCACCTGAGTTCCTGGTGCCTGTCATGATGGGAACTAGACCTCTACACGATAGTACAGTAATGAAGTAAACATCGGACACTTCGAGCTCAAGTACTTGATCTCGAAGTTTAAAATTCTCTTCATCCTCATCCCAAATACTTATCAAATATTGTAGTAATTCAGGCTGAGCCCTGAGACATGGTGTTAAGAAGAATTTCCTTAAACCGCAATTTTGAAGAGTGTTCATGCATTGCTCATTCTCCATTGCCAACTCATCTTCTTCACTGTGCTCTCTTTCTTTCCATTCAATCACCATTTTGCTGTCTACCTAGATCAATTTGGTCATAAATACATTGTAAGATCCCTTGGGCACTCAAAACAACAATCAATTGGCTCATTTTTTGTTAAATTTGAATGGAACATTAGGCTGCGCAGTTGGCGCGGCTGTTTTTCTGATAGTCGCGCCACCTGGCGCGACACCTGTGTAAAAAAGTGACAGTTGGCATGGGTCTGTGTCGGATACCCGTGCCAACCGCTGAGGCCCTAAGCTTTCAAATCCTCCCCTTAGGGACACCAAATGACTCTTAACAACTATAAAACTTGGCTTAAAAGATAGATTATGGAAGCAGATCTTACTTGAAGAAGATGGAATCCGATTTTGTCCACTAGATTTCTCTCAGTCATCACTACAAGATCGTAATGTAAATGGCTCACTATCACTCTGCAAAGAGGTAAAGAGTTAAAAAGTAAATATGTTTTTACCATTGGTAATATTTATAACTTTCCAAAATAAAAATTAGGTTTTGGGGCTTTGTTTTCAATATTTTCGTCGGAGAATGGGTTTTACACTTATTTTTTTGTGTAGTGATAGGTTTTCACGTGACTAGCATGACGACACGAGTTGTATTTTATAATTTTTTGGACTCGGTAAAAAAACGAAAAAGTCACTCCTGGAATCACCTTTCAACTCTTTTTTGACTCTCTAAAATTGAAAAGATTGCCGATTCGCTTGTCATTTTGAGCTCATTAAAATTGGTTGTGAAACAGCATCTACCCAGTATACGTTTACCCCTTTTCCGGGCTAGGATAGATTATTTACGAAAAAGGAATACCCTAGACTATCACGACTAGGAGGTTCTCTCAGACACAGTTTTCTACCTTTTTGGATCTGTGGGACTATCTACGAAAAGGGACTTCTGGAGTTTTCTTTTCTGCTGTCTTTTCAAAATCTCTAAACATGAAAAGACACCGAGTTCTTCCTTTGTCAAACTCGTTAAAAACTGATGACATCGAACTCCATTATAATGACGTTACTCGAGTTCATCCTTCCTAGGGCTCGTTAAATGTACTAGGATGGATTTTTCTGAAGGAAAAACTTATATCACAAGCACATTCTATCCCCTTCAAGCTTGTTTTCAAAAATAATTGGGGTACTTGCCAGAAATGGTGGGGGAAAATGGAACCAGTATTATAGTCGTGTCAGCAGTATGTCACTCTTGAACATGGCACTTGTCTGCATTCGTGTCGGGTTGGGGACATCTCATCTCTTTATCTACTTGCCTCCCTGGGTTTGGGTAATCTCTTTTGACCGCTCATCTGCTCTTTGCAACGTCGCCATGACCTCAGATCCTTTGATGTCAAATACTGCCAAATCCAATGTCGTGTCGTTGATATGTTCAAGAGAAGTTGGCCTCCATAGTTTTCAACCTCCCTCTGATTCTCTGTTGGTCTTTATTCACAAAACATTATGTCCCTCTATCTCATGTCGATGATGTGGGAAATATTATGACCCACCTTCGATCAAGGTCACTTCCTATCGATGTCAGCTCATTATCCAGGAAGTTTGTCTAGAGACTCCCTTCGGGTACCTTGGAACCTGCATGCCTCAATGGTGGGTTCTTCACATTCAAAGCAAGGTTTTCATTATTGACCATCGATCAGATGATTCTGCGGGTGTTCGATGCTAGCTCTCTGTTCACATCCCATGGATTGTACCTCTTGTACCTTGAGAAAAATTGTCATTATTGGTGGTTTCTCTCACGTCTATTAACGGCTTTCATTATTGGCTAGTAATCAGACGATGTTCTCGCATGTTCGACTTCATATCACATATTCATGTGCTTG
Organism: Pinus albicaulis; assembly: GCA_034641835.2. Lineage (NCBI taxonomy): Eukaryota > Viridiplantae > Streptophyta > Pinopsida > Pinales > Pinaceae > Pinus > Pinus albicaulis. Next base: position 35,965 of record JAXQQM020063850.1, on the reverse strand, counting down.
AACCTGTACTCTGTTTGGGTCAAGATGGAGTGCAAGACCCTGGATTTTGTCTAATAAACATCCAGGCTACGGATTCTGTGTGGATTATTATGATTTATTACATGACTCATTCGATTGGATGGTTGAAACCATACCTGAGTCTACTTGTTGGCCCTTATTTACTGGATGGTTGCGTCCATACCTTGGACCTCGGTTTTTGTACACTCTATTATGGATGGCTGCGCCCATACCACATATCATGTATCAGAGATATCAGTTGTATTTGTATTCGCAGGTTTTCTGAAGGCAGTGTTTTCGGTTGGGTGCCTTCTCATAAAGAATTTCACCCCTCCCTTTCTCTCAGACCTCATGCTTTAGAGGGCATCTGTTACACATCATTTTGTCACCGTCCCTGCAATCCATCGTCCTGTACATTGGAGGACTATTCCCGTGACCTGTGAGTAGTAAAATGTCTTGAAAATACCTTAATGACATCCTTCTGCATAAGGACAAGAATTATCCTAAAGAACAATTCCTCTAGAAAACCCTAAGAATCCATGTTTTGGCATTGGCACGGGTATCCAGTTCATCCCTCACGCCAATGGGGAAAATGCACCATAGTGGGCGTGCTAGTTGGCACTCTGTCCCTATGTCATGCCCGCACCAACCCTTTTAAGGAATCTTTTTTTAATATAGAAGGCGGAAGTTTGGTTTTAACAAACTCAAAACGGATCATCAAAATGAGTTTGGGTTGTTTACCTCCGGATCTCGCTGATTAGGAAGTGGTTTTCCACCTCTCATGGAACCTTCCTAAGAGATAGGAATCTTCCCCATGATTATACGAAGCCTAACCTCTCCTCCTCCCTCTATAAAAGCCTGCCCTCTCTATTTTCTAGCTAGCTGAACTTGTGGGAAGAAAACTATAGTTGGGAAACTATTGAGAGCAGAGCCGGGGAGAACCCCGTAAGAGAGAGAGATTTGTCCAGATTCCCTACAGGCTTCGTTGAGACGCGCTCCGCTGCAAGCCCCACTAAAGGAAGATCATAGCGTCAGAGCATTTGGTTGTAATCTCCCTTTATGTCATCTTTAATATAAGCGACCCTGATTTTGGTTCCATTCGTATGTTTACTCTTTTATGAAGTGCAATGAATTATATCCTCTCTAACTGATATATAGTTACATGTTTTGAGTATTACGTTGTATGTCGTCGTTTCTCTGCATGTGTACAGGTGTCCGGATGGAGTGAACAGAAGGACTGTGATCTATCAGGATAGGGACAAAGAGCATCGCTTCTTTCTCGACAACAAAAGCATGGGATTTGAGGTGGGCTACTTATCACGATATTTGTCTTTCTTGTAACTAGGAACCAATGTCATTGCGTGATTTGATTGTCGCTAGACTCACTCTAGGGCTAGTGGGATCACCTCTATCTGCAGAGGGGATTTACTTCCTCAACAAATTTTCTGCCTAAATATTACCAAATTTCCCTTTATAGACAAGTGCTGAATCTGAGATAGCGAATGATGATTGTAAAGGAGTACACTGAAGATTTCTATAAAGTGAACTTGAGGGCTGGGTATGTTGAATATACCCCTGAGAAGAAGAAAATATTTTTGAATGGTCTACGGATGTAAACCTTAGATGAGATGAGTATTCTTTCTCCTAAAACTATAGAGAAGGCATATCAATGTGCTTTGGAGGAAGAAAATATTACCAAGAAGTAGAATGCAAAGAGAGGACATGGTTCCGACAAAGGAAGGGGACAGTCCTTTGGCAAAGGTAAAATTGCCAGTAGTGGTGAAGAAGGAAGTAGTTCAAAGACTTTGGGACAAACTGAGAGAGAAGGTAGCACCGAGGTAGAAGGCCATACCAACGTGGAAGAGGTAATGGCAGAGGCAGAGGAAATGCCTATAAATGTTACAAGTGTCACAAATGGGGGCACAAGTCTTTTGAATGTCCTGAAGGTGAGCAGGCTGGACAATGGGCAACATATGTTGCTCAAACCGACGTAGTAGAGGCACCACCACAGGAGGTGGAGAATGTTCCCGAGATAGGTGAGGCCTTAATGTTGAACAATTTTTTACTAAAACTAGCTAAGGAAGTGACTGACATCGCGCAGTGGAAAGCATTATTCCAAACGGTATGAAGGTCGCATGGAAAATGATACAAACTAATTATAGATAGCAAGAGTACTGATAAATAGGTAGCCACTGAGATGGTGAAAAAATTGGCTTGAAGAAGCTGAAGCACCCAACTCCATACAATGTCTCTTAGCTGCAAAAGGGGCACCAACTGCTGTTTGATGAGCAGTGTGAGGTGGAGTTTCACATTGGCAAGTACAAGGACATGGTGACTTGCGATGTTATGCCTATGTATGTGTGCCATATTCTACTATGCAAACCATGGAAATATGACAGGAATTTTTTCCATGATGGGGAGAATAACTGTTATGATTTTGTGAAGGATGTGATAAAGCACACGCTTGTTCCCATGAAGGAGGAAAATATTGTAGAAACCAACAGGACAAAAGCACTGCTGATAGGCAGAAAGGAGTTTCTGTGATAGGTTGAGAAAAAGGAAGTGAACTATGCAGTTGTACGGAGACGAAGGGTATTATTATTGCATATTGAAATTAATGATTTGCATGTGGAGATACAGGACATGTTACAGGAATTCAGCGAGATAATGGTAGATGACTTACCAGATAAGTTGCCACCATATTGATTTCATACTGGGACGAAGTTTTCTGAATAAAGTTTCTTACCAGATGAGTCCAAAGGATAATGAGGAAATTAGAAAACAAGTACAAGAATTGTTGGACAAATGGTTGATTCGGGAGAGTTTGAGCCATGTTGTTGTTCCCACTGTTTTAGCTCCCAATAAAGGAGGTGAATGGTGGATGTGCACCGATTCCAGGGCAATAAATAGGATCATCATCACGTATAGGATTCCTTTACCTTAAATGGAAGATATGATGGATTGTTTGAGTGGAGTAGCGTACTTTTCAAAAATAGATCTGAAAAGTGGTTGTCATGAGATCCAGATTAGAGAAGGTGACGAGTGGAAGACATCGTTCAAGATCAATGAAGGCTTGTATGAATGGTTATTCATGCCATTTGGACTGAGAAATTCTCCCAGCATGTTCATGAATTTAATGAATGAGATGTTAAAATAATTCATTGGCAAATTTGTGATGTTATATCTAGATGATATACTCATTTTCAGCAAGACCGAGAAGGAACATTTTCGGCATGTCAGGAATTGTTGGAAAATTGAAGAAAAATAAATTGCTCATAAATCTTAAAAAATGTTCCTTTTTCAATAAGGAATTTATTTATTTAGGCTTTGTAATCTCTGAAATGAATTGAAGGTGGACCCAAAAAAGGTTGTAGCCATAGTAAGCTGGTCATCTCCCAAAAGCATGTTTGAGGTACAAAGCTTTCATGGACAGGAAAGTTTTTATCAGAAGTTTATTAATAATTTTAGAGGTATTTGTGCATCTATGGTAGATACCATTAAGAAGTAAAATCAACCTTTTCATTGGACAGAATTTGCTGGAATGAGTTTTCAGCTTTTGAAGAAGAAGATCATTGAAAAACCAGTCCTAAAACTGCCAGACTTCAGCAAAATTTTCCAAGTTTGTTGTGATGCCAGTGGGACAACCATTGGTGCAATTCTCAGCCAAGAATATAAGCTAGTAACATACTTTAGAGAGAAGTTAAATGAGAGAAGGAAAAAGTATACATCATATGACAATGAATTTTATTCAGTCATCCAAGCGTTGAAGCATTGGAGATGTTATTTGTTGGCTAATGAATTTGTCTTGTTTTTAGAAAATTCCACACTATAATATATTATGCAACAAAACAAGCTGAACCATAAGCATGAAAAATGGGTGGAGTACTTACACAGCATTACATTTTTTTTAAAGAACATTAGCAGTCAGGCCAACAAGGTGGCATATATGTTAAGCATGAGAAGTTTATTATTGCAGGAAAGCACAATACAAGTATTGGGATTTGAGCATCTTAAGGACTTGTATGAGATGGATTCAGAATTTAAGGAAGCTTATAAAGCTTTCCAAAATCCACTGTTGAGGGAAAATAGCCCATGGTTGGACTATAACATGTAGGAAGGTTTGTTTTTCAAGGCAGGACAGTTATGTGTTCCCGAGTGTTCCATGCGGGAGAACCTGATTCAGGAAAAGCACAGTGGAGGTTTGGTCGGACACTTTGGCATAGATAAGACTTTGGATCAGCTGAGCCACTTCTATTTTTGGCCGAGAATGAGAAGAGATGTGTAGAGGTTTGTCACCAGGTGCAATATTTGTGAACATGTAAAGGGACGCAGCGAGAATGCAAAGCTGTATACACCTTTACCCATTCCAAGCAGACCTTGGGGTTCAGTTAGAGTGGAATTTGTATTAGGTCTACCTAGGACAGAGCGGGGTTATGATTCCATCATGATGGTGGTGGATCGTTCCACCAACATGGTGCATTTGTTCCATGTAAGAAGACAAGTGATGCCACGCATGTATCACACTTCTTCTTTTCAAAGATAGTCAAATTACAAGGCTTGTCGAAATCGATCATCTCAGATAGGGATGTGAAGTTCACAGTCCATTTCTAGTGAACATTGTGGAAGAAGTTAGACAAAAAACTGAACTTCAGTTCAACTTATGACCCACATTCTGATGGGAAAAATGAAGTTGTAAATAGGAGTCTGTTAAATCTACTAAATATTCTCATTGGTGAAAATTCCAGGCAGTGGAATCATGTACTTGCACAGGTGAAGTTTTCCTACAATGACTCACCCAACAGAAGCACGGGCAGAAGCCCTTTCCAAATCCTATATGGAATGAACCCATGCGGAATATTTGAATTGTGGGATTTGGGAAAGTTTTCTTGTAGGAGTGTTGATGGGGAAGATTTCGCAAATGCATTCAGTGATCTGAATGAGCAGGTCAAACAGAAGCTACAAGACGACAGCCAAAAATACAAAGAGAAAGGAGATCTGAAAATATGAGAAGTACAGTTCGAGGTAGGAAACTTGGTCCTAGCACACTTACGCAAAGAGAGATTTCCTAAAGGGGAGTACAACAAACTGAAGATGAAAAAAATCAGGCCTTGTAGAATCCTTTGCAAGCTTTTAGCAAACGCTTATGAGTTGAATTACCTCCTAGTGTAGGAATATCACCCATTTTTAATGTCGCAGATTTGTACCCATACGTTGATGTTGATGTGGAAGACAATTTAGAAAGATGAACTTAGGATACCCAGGATGAGGAGGAACCTTTGATTAAGTGTATTCCTTTGGAACAACATTTGGAGATTGAACAGGTTCTGAACATGCGGGTAGCTAGGAAGTCGTGAAAAAAATAATACTTGCAGTATCTGGTAAAGTGGAAGAACCGTTCTATTGAGGATTGTTCTTTTTTGGGCGCTGCACATATTAAAAGCACCGGGTACTCTATTTAAGAGCTCATGGAAAAGATCCATGAGTTTAATTTACCCCGTGAGACTAATGCAGGAGCATCCAACTGACGAGCCACAGCCAGGAGCTGGCTACTTTTCTGCTAGGCAGAAATTGAATTTTCATTTAATTTTCTTTTATATCTTTATTTTTTTTTTAAAGTCAAAAGTATTTTAACACAACTATTGTAACTTTGAAATTAAAATAATAGTTAGGGTAAATTAGTTAAGGAGCAAGAATTAGCTTTAATAAACAATTGGAAGCTAAATGGGAGTTTCTCAATTACATGGGGGATTCAGGAAAGGTATAAACCTACCCAAAGCTCACCAAAAGAGGGTTTGTCATCCCTAGAGAGAAGTGTATTAGGAAATTGAATCTGTGTGTGTGAACACAAAGGAAATATTATCAAATTTTCTCATTCAAATAACTGTTAATTTTTATCCTACATTTTAAGTTAAGCTGCATGTCGAAATGTGCTCAGAGATTCCTTGTGTCAAATAAAAGGAATTTCACAACCTAGAAACATTCAAGCAAGGAATTGGAGAACCCAAAAACATTCAAGAAGGACAAAGTCGTATGTTGGAAACCAAGAGGTGCAGGTATATCTAAAAAGGAATTGACAACATAATTTATTTAACTTCATTCATTTTTCTTTTATAAAAGTCTACAAACGAAATTCATAATTGAACAAGCTTACATTTCAAGAGTCTGCAAATAAAATTCACAACTGAATAGCTATATTGAAATAGCTTGCATAAATTAAAGGTTGTCTCAAATAATAAACTAGTATGGGTTTAAAAAAAAATTATACAATAGTTAGGGTTTATACCCTGCTCAAAACCGAAGCGTATCCACAAAATGACAACAATACCAATCAATAGTTATAGAGTAGACAGTGAAAAGGAAGTTGGAGATTAGATTCCACAATAACCACAAAAATTCAAAACCCCTTTGAGGGTTTTAGGAACTCCTAGCTAATTAAAAACAAAATACAGGCGCATACAGGAAGGGTCCTACCTTGTTATACACAGGAGGTTCTGGACAACGATGACAACAAAAGATAGGATAAAGTTAACACCTGCAACCACAAGTAAACACACAGAAATTCAAAGGGCAGCATGTGAACAAGATAGAAAAAGTCGAAAGCAGAACTAACAACGAGCCTTATGAAAATGACTTATCTGAAGTGACGAAGAATAGCAGAGAGATAATGTGACTACAAAGGGAAGAGACATTTATGCAAAACACAGAAGATGATTCTTGCTAAACAAGGTGTCGGAATATCAGCAAGGTAACTATAGAAATTATATAACTTATGTGTTATATATCCAAGATTTTCCTGATCTCACACTATTTTAACATCATGCAAAATACGTAATCTATTCCACCATTGATCATTTGCGGAAATTAAATCAAGATTGCAATGCACACATGAAACAATAAAAAATTCACACACATTAACATAGTTTTTTAACGGGAAAGCCTGAAGCTAAAAACCCCAACTATCTATATATAATATATGTCATAGAGATCATGTAACAATCCTCATACAAAGCTGATCATATCAAGCTCCTAGTACAATACAATCGCTACACACTAATGAGGCCCAATCTTGCAAATCCATGCACCGATATTTGCCACCTGCTAGCCTGCCTCTAATGCACAATCCCTGCTGAAGAATAGCTATGAATGAATTTTAATTACTCTTGGATTGAATGCGCAATCCTCATTGGCATCTCCACTGAGTGTTGGATGCAATCAATGCATCACTATAGTCACAACTAATAGTCACACTTTCCCTTTCACCTATCTCTCCAGTGGTCTCCACTGAAACTGCCATGCACTGTAGTTAACCGATGTATTGTTCAGTTGATTAATGAGTTATTATTTGTGAATTAATTAACTAATTAATTCACTCCACTCTCACTAGTATATCAATAAGTTAGACTAGATACAACTAGCTCAACTGATTCTAACTGAGTTAAACTAAATAAAACTCCACCAACTACTTCTCCAACTCCACCAAACTCTATCACATGAGTTCTAAATAAAGTCATCCATGCAATAGATCCAGTAAACCCTCAGGAATAGCGTAATTCCTTCTGTCAGCTGTTGTGCCACATCTGTGCACTTAACTAAAGTGCTCCAAGAGGATAAGATAATGTTTAGAGTCCAAATATTATTAAGAGCTAATAATATTCGAAATATCTATTTTTAGACTGGTAGTCTAAAAATAGACTCCGCCCAATATGTCTATAAATAGAATTCCATATATTTTTTCCAACTTGACCAACTATCCACAAATATCATCCTGCAACTCATAGAATATGATCAACATGTCTAAAAATAGACATAGTCTAAAAATAGATTTTGCGCCAAAAATAGCTTGTGAGCCCACTTATTGAAGGCGACTCTTTTCATTAAGATCATCATCTTTTTGAATCTCAACACTCCCTCTCAAAAAGATAGGGATTATCTGCCACCCTGATCGTGTCTCTATGGTATTCGAATTTTCTCCTGGTGAGTGCCTTCGTTAGAACATCTGCATCCTGATCCTCCATAGGAATGTAAGAAAGCAACAAGATCTTCCGCTACACACAATCTCTGATATGATGGTACCGGATGTCAATATGTTTAGATATATCATGAAATACTTGATTAACCGAGAGTTTAATCCAACTCCGATTATCACAATATATCATAGTGGGATCTAGATGAGAACCAAACAACCCGACCAGGATCTTCCTCATCCATATAGCCTCGCATGCAGCCAAACTTGCTGCCATGTACTCGGCCTCCGCTGAACTGAGTGCCACGTATCTTTGTTTCCTGCTATACCAAGAAACTGCTATAGATCCAATACTGAAAATCCCTCAAGATATGCTCTTTCTATCGGTTGGCCTTCCTACCCAATCTTCATCCATGAAGCCATGCAACTTCACCTCATCCTACTGTCTGTACCACAATCCATATCCAGATGTGCCCCTGAGATACCTCAAGACATGCTTGCCTACCTTTGAAAAGAGCTTGGTAGGCTTCACCATCACTTGTGAAAGTTGGTTCATAGCATAGCATATGTCCGATCATGTATTGACTAAATACATAAGCGAACCAACCAATTGTCGATAAATAGTGGCATCTACTACCTCTGCCGATGTAGCATCCTCCTTCCTCCAACCACCAGGAAGAGGAGTGTCGATAGGCTTGAAGCCTTGCATGAGAAACTTCTCCAGTATCTCCCGGGCAGATTAAAATATTAAAATATTAAAGATTAATTTTCAGGAAAATATTCATAAAAATATTCATAAAAAATTTCAGGAAAATCACATTATCATAAAAACAGACCATGCATTTCAAAATAACTGGTGTAGCTCACCATCAGGAAATTGTTGATGATGAACTACACTCGTTAGCTTGAAAGGCGTCAACCCCTTTTTATGATAATGTGATTTTCCAGAAGATTTTTATGAATAATTATGGATAAGAGAAGTTTGGACTGGAAAATAATATTAAAATAATAATGATAATAATAATTAATTGAACTATAACTTTATTTTAAGTTTTTTTTTCTAAGTAATACTAAATCTATTGATATTTAACATAAAAGTACAAGACTGCCTCTGTCTCAGCTGTGGAAGCCTGAGCACAGGGCTTGGCTGCCATGAGAATTCATAGTTTGGACTGCCCACAGTGGGGAAACCAGTCCATTTAGATTAAGATTCGCTGCCCTTGAAAGGGAAACCGACGTTACATTCAAAATGATGAAGGTTCAAAATCTCTAGATCTGGAAATGATGATGCACCCATGAATATGATGAAGGTTCAAAATCTCTAGATTTGAAAATGATGAATCTCTAGGATGATCTAAAAAGAAGTATTCAAGATCTGGCGCAAATCTATTGAAGATATTGAAGAAATCTGGGTAAGTCCATAGATCTGATCTGTTCTGCAAAGTTTATCTTTTATAGATCTATACGCATGTTAGTTTCATGAAAAGCGCGTATATACGCGGATCTGTTTAAAAAAAGGAGCATATGGACTGTTAGGGTTTTTCTGAAAAGTGCACAGATGTATACGTGGGTTGCCTTTATTAAAAGCGCGTATATATGCGAGTCTGTTTGAAGAAAAACGCATATGCAATTTGAACTGATGGTTGCTCAAAGCCGATTGAGATTCTGCATATCTATTCTGAAGTTTGGGTTATCTCTGATATTCTAGTTACAGTGGTTTCATGGTTCTGTTTGATGCTCTGGGAAAAGGACGTTTGCTGATAAGTGAAGGATTGTGTTGAAGCTATTTGATCCAGTTTGAAAATTGATGAAACGTGGTCTACAGTGGATCTGAGGGTTGAAACCTTCAGTCTGAAAGTAGAAGCTTTCTGCCAGGAGAGGCTGGTGTTAATATCAGGGGGGTAGTAGCTCCCTTCCAGGAGAGGCTGGTAAATGAGAGCAGGGGGTTGTTGCTCCCTTCCAAGAAAGGCTGGTGAACAAGAGAAGGTTTTAGTCTTCTGCAGGTGGGTGCCTACGTGCTGGTATGAGTCTGCACCAGTACATGTTGTAAGAAGTTTTCTTAATAATAAAGATTGAAGACTGAGACGATGGCAGCGGTGGTTTTCTCCCAAATTGGGTTTCCACCTAAAAATCCTGGTGTGTGTGTGATGATTACTCTGTTATTTCTTCTCCTGTCTACTATTTTCTGAACATCTGATAAATGAGTAATGCAATGATTTAAGTCATGAATTAAATGCATAATTAATTCATTAGATATATGCGAGTTCTGTAAAGGATATCCGCGTATATACGTGAGTTGAATTCAGAAAAGTTGCGTATGGGTTTTTTAGAAGGAAATATCAAAGTTTTATTGTCTGCACTAAATAATGATTCACCCCCCCCCCCCCCCTCACAGTATTTTTCCCAACAATTGGTATCGGAGCCGGTCCTTCTGAAAAAGCTTAGCCGCTAGAAGGAAGATCAAGCAAGATGAGCAATCAAGATGGAACATCATCTATCAAGCCTCCACTCTTTAATGGAAGCAACTTAATCTTCTGGAAAATAAGGATGAGATCCTATCTTCAGTCTATGGGAGAAGATGTATGGGCCATTTTTGACCAAGGATATCAATATCCAGCCGCAGTACCAACAGATCCAACGGAAAAGAAGAATTATGAAACAAATGCAAAGGCGGTCAATGCACTATTGGGAAGTCTAACTGAATCAGAATTTGTCAAGGTTATGCAGCTGAATACAGAAAAGGTAATATGGGACAAAATCATCCTAAGTTATGAAGGACATGCGAAGGTAAAAAGTGCAAAACTCCAAACTCTCAGAATTGAATATGAAAATTTGAAGATGCATAATGATGAGAGTGTTGCTAGTTTCTTCTTACGTCTTGATGATATTGTAAATCATCTGAGAAACATGGGAGAAACAATAGTAGAATCTACTTTCGTTGAGAAAATCTTAAGATCACTAACGGCAAAATTTGAGTCAAAAGTTTCTGCTCTTGAAGAAAAACAGGATCTTCAAAATCTTACTGTCGTACAACTCCATGGCATACTAACTACTTATAAAATGAGAAGAGGAGGACCATCTGAAGTCAAAGAAGCCATCTTTAGAGCTTCTGCAAAAGGGAAGGAAGTACAAGAAGAAGGATCAGAATATATCTCAGAAGAAGATGAGGTAAATTTTGTAAAGAAACTTCAACTTGGCACAGGACGGTTCAGAGGTAAGCTTCCTTTCAAATGTTTTGATTGTGGAAGATTTGGTCATTATGCTACTAAGTGTCCTTATAAAGAAATATCTGCAAAAGGGAAGGAAGTAGCAAGAAGGTATAAGCACCGATCTAGCACTAGGAAAATTTACTACACTCATGAAGACAGTGATGGGTTCTCTGATAGTGAGGAAGAGTGTGAACAAGATCTTAGAATTCTCACGGAATTTTAATCTAAAGATGAAAAGGATACTTTTGTGGATGCTCTATAGGACAATGATTCTCTTGAAGAAAACAGTCAACTCAAAATTTGCTTAGAATAATGTAAAATTCTCTTAGAAGAAAGGAAAATTACCATAGAGACTCTGAAAAAGCAGAATGAAGAAGCGAAGAAACACAATGAGAATTTAGAATGTGAAGTAGTAAGTCTAAGAAAAGAACTTGAGAAAGAAAAGAATTTGAATCTTAGATTTGCTAAAGGATCTGAAACCTTAGATGAGATTATCAAAGTGCAACGTTCTCCTCTTATAAAGACAGGTCTTGGATATACCGGAGAATCCTCTCAGGCTTCAGCACCAAATTATCTAAAAGCAGCTACAGTTGGTTTACTACATTCAGCCACTCAGCAAGGGAATAAAGAATCTTTACAGGTAAAGCATGATCATCACAATTCAAGGAACACTAACAGGAATGTCTTTCAAAGAAACTACAACCAACAAGTAAATTCAAAGAGAAGATTTCATGATCGCAAAAATTTCTACTTCAATGGACAATGTTTCTCATGTCACAATTTTGGTCATAAAGTTGTTCAATGTGTTGCCTATAAAACCATCATGACAAGAGAAGAAAGAAAGAAAAGGATGGATATTGAACCAAAGAAGAACACCTATAACAAATTTTCTCCTCCTCAAAGTGAAGTTGAATGTACTTATTGCAATAACTTTGGCCATTTAGAATCTGAATGCAGGAGCAAAGTCCAGCCAAAACAGGATTTTCCTTCAAGTTCCAAAGTATGGAAAAAGAAGGAATTACAGGTTGAAAATTGTGGGATAGCGTTATTTGCATAAGGTGAAGAAAATCAATGGTACATTGATAGTGGATGCTCAAGACACATGACAGGTGACAAAAGCAAACTTCTTGCATATAATGCTCTAGAAAGGAAAAGAAAGTTACATTTGGAAATGATACCCCTGCTGTAATTAAAGGAAAAGGGTCCGTGTTTTTAAAAGAAAAGGTGAAGGCTAATGATGTCATGTATGTGGATGGATTAAGGCATAACCTGTTAAGTGTAAGTCAAATGTGTGATCAAGGAACTGAATTTGTCTTTAGTTCAAAATAATGTGTGGTTCGTGATCTTGATACAGGTAAAACAATTATAAAAGGAAAAAGAACTCCAAGCAACCTGTATGTATTGAAGAACTGCAAAGAACAATGTTACTTGAGTAAATCTTCAGAAAACTGGCTATGGCATAGAAGGTTGGGGCATCCGAGCTTCTCTCAAATCAACAAAATCATGGACTTAAAGGCATTCATGTTCTTTAATGTACTCTGCATAGGTATGATAAATCTTGCCAATTGGTATGGACAGGCCAATTTAATGCCAAGGATCAAGTAAGCCTCTTGAACTTATTCATGCGACATATGTGGATTTTCACGGGAAAAAGTACCACATGAGAAGAATACTATCATCTTATTTGATGATTTCTCTGGATATGCTTCTGAGTTAGGTTGATTATTGAAGATGAGCCTTTAAAGAAAAATTTGAATCTTCAAACATGGTGGAAAATGAATTAGATCTGAAAATCTAGTGTCTTAGATACGGAAGTCGAGGAAGGAGAATATATCAAATGATTATTGAATTTTGTGCAGAACCGTGACAGAGGCGGAGTTCTGCAGCAGTTGGCATCCAGCAAAATGAGCGTAGCGAAAACAATGAATGAACAATTCAGCAATGACGGAAACTATGCTTATTGATTAACGAACACGACATTTTACGGGAAGCAGTATACAGCAGCAAACATTCTCAACAAGGCACATTTTCGGGTAAATAGTGACAAAACTCCATATGAACTCTGGTATGGTAATTCTCCCTCTGTGAAGCATTTTAGATTTTTTGGAAGCAAATGCTTTATAAAAAATAATGATGAAAAGCTTGGCAAGTTGTAACCTAGATCAGATGAAGGGATACTTCTTGGTTACTCATCTACAAGCAGAGCATACAAATGTTACAATAAAAGGCTTCGAAAGATTTTTGAATGTATTGATGTTGTCATTGATGAGTCTCCTGCAGCCCCTAAAGAAGAAAAACAAACAACAGAAGAAGATGATGGTGACTATTTTCCTTCTACATCAAATAGGAATGATATAGACAGTGGATCCAATGAAGAACCTGAAGATGATCTATCTGAAAAGGCTCCTTCCAGATATGTTCAAAAGAATCATCCAGAATCTCAGATTTTGGGAGATAAGGCATCGGGTGTACAAACAAGAAGGACTCTTGTAGGATCCTCTAGCTATCTGGCATTTCTATCCACTATTGAACCACACAATGTCAATCAAGCTAGCAAAGATGAATTTTGGGTTCAAGCCATGAATGAAGAGCTTGATCAAATTGAAAAAAATGACACTTGGGAATTAGTACCAAGACCTCATAACAAAAATGTCATTGGAACTAAATGGATATTCAAAAACAAGTTAAATGAAAATGGGGATGTCGTAAGAAATAAAGCTAGACTTGTTTGCAAAGGGTATACTCAACAAGAAGGTATAGACTTTGAAGAAACTTTTGCTCCTGTAGCTAGACTTGAAGCCATAAGAATGTTTCTTTCTTTTTCAAGTTTTCAACAAATCAAAGTTTATCAAATGGATGTTAAATATGCATTTCTCAATGGTGATCTAGAAGAAGAAGTTTATATAGAACAACCAGAAGGATTCATTTTGGGAAATGATGAAAATCTTGTTTGTAGACTTAAAAAGGCTCTATATGGTCTCAAATAAGCTCCAAGGGCATGGTATTATCGTCTTGACAAATATCTTCATCAACAAGGATTTTCAAAGGGGTATGCTGATAGTAACTTATACACAAAAATTGAAAATAATAAACTATTGATTGTGGTTGTATATGTTGATGATATCATTTTTGGAAGTAATGAAGAATCTATGAGTCAGAAATTTGCTTCTATCATGAAGCAATAATTTGAAATGTCTTTACTTGGGGAACTAACATTCTTTCTTGGCTTGCAAGTGCATCAAACTGCAGATGGTATATTCTTATCACAAGAAAAATACCTTAAGCAAATTCTGAAAAAGTATGGCATGGAAGAGTGCAAACCTGTAAGTACACCAATGATAACCGGTTGCAATCTCAGTTCTCATGATGATTCTCCTATGGTGAACCAATCAGATTACAGATCTATGATAGGAAGTCTACTTTATCTCACTGGGACTAGACCAGACATTATGCATGTAGTTGGGATTGTTGGACGATTCCAAGCTAATCCAAAAGAATCTCACCTTCAGGCTGTCAAAATAATATTCAAATATCTACAAGGAACTCAAGACTTTGGAATATGGTATCCAAAGAATGTTGATCTTACTCTTCATGCTTACACTGATGCAGATTGGGCTGGAAATGTTGATGATTGGAAAACCACTAGTGGTTGTGCATTCTATATGGGGCCCCGGTTAGTATCTTGGTTCAGCAAGAAGCAAAGCTCTATTGCCTTATCTACAGTAGAAGTAGAGTATGTGGCTATCGCATCATGTTGCACTCAACTTCTTTGGATGATGCAAACCTTACAATATTTCCAAATCAAATGTTCACCTCCTATTTCCATTATGTGTGATAATACAAGTGCCATCAATATCTCAAAGAATCCTGTTATGCATTCCAAGACCAATCACTTTCCCATCAAGTATCATTTCTTACGTGAACAAGTGCTTGAACAAAAGGTGAAGTTGGAGTATGTTCCCTCCAAAGAACAAGTTGCTGATATATTTACCAAACCTTTGCCCAGGGAAGCATTCAAATATCTCAGACAGAAGCTGGGAGTAGTCTCTTCCATGCAGAGGATCAGATCTGATTAAAATTCTGAATATTAATTTGGATATGCAGTTTTCCTAAAAAACAGTCGCGTATATACGCGATTTCATACAGAAAACCGTGTATGTGTGGTTGCTGACAATTTTCTGGGTCAGCATTTCTTCAGCACAAGCTATGGTGCTGTTTGGTATCTCTGATGCTCTTTCGAGTCTCTGGTGGTATTTCAGCTCTTATATTTCTGTTTCATTCTCTGATTTTGGGTGAAAATGCCTTGATGATTTGCTGTTGAAAGTGTTCAGGATGCACATATTCAGGGGGAGCATTAGCCTTGCTGAGAATAATGCATTGTTGTCATTATGATGATTCTAAATTCTAATCTCTCTCTTGAGATCCTTTTGTCTTGGGTATGAAAAGTCATATTTGTAATTTGATGAAAAGGTCATGTTAAGACCTATGATGTAAATTGTAATATTCAGTCATGTAAGGACTTGTTAAATGTGTAAGCCCACTTGGTTGGGTAGCTGAGTCAAAATGTGTAAACCCACTTGGTTGGGTACTTGAGTATCATCTGTAAATCCACTTGGTTGGATCTTTGATGTAAGTATGATTCCTTGGTGATAGGAAGGTTATAGAGTCATGTACTTCATTGAAAAACATTATTGAAGATCCGACATGAACTCAGGGGGAGCATGGTAACTTCAGTGCACATCAGATATACAGTGCCCTTCTTTCGACATGAGGAGAAAAACTTTGTGTTGGTTTTGATCCGCCCTTTGCCCTTGATGTCAAAGGGGGAGAGTGACATGGTGTTTGAATAGGGGGAGACTATCCTTATGCTTAATATATCTATCTGTTGTGATCAAACACCATTGTGGTTGCCATCAAGTACAAAGGGGGAGATTGTTGGCAATATGATGTAGAGTGTTGTCCTTGATGGCAACCCACTTGACAAAGATGATGGAAACCTACTTGATGAAAGTTGTACTTGATGGAAACTAACTTGATATACTAATTAATGATGTAAATCTGATGTGTCTACAGAGCAGCTCAGATGTAATGATGAAAGGAATTCCAGTAAGTGCTAGACCAGTGATGAAAAGTGTGTGTCTCAATTCATACGCGGGTTTGTCTAGTAGAAGTAGCGTATGCACGCGGGAAAGTACGTGCCAAGTCGCGTATGCTCAATTGCGCTCTAAAAGTGTAAAACCAAGGGTTACTACCATGGTATTGATCCATTGTATTGAGCGCTGGGTTGTCTATTTGATCCCGTCCAGGAATACCATCGGAAGTGGTGTGGTTTTGGCTCATGGTATTGATAAAGGGTAAACCTATATAAGGAAGAGAAAATCATTGTGCAAAGGGTGTGCAAGGGTCTGGGCTTCAAATGAATACTTCACTCTAAAGTTTATCTGTATGGTTGAACTCTATTCTTAATCGATACATCTGAATCTATGATGCACCCATGAATATGATGAAGGTTCAAAATCTCTAGATCTGAAAATGATGAATCTCTAGGATGATCTGAAAAGAAGTATTCAAGACCTGGCGCAAATCTATTGAAGATATTGAAGAAATCTGGGTAAGTCCATAGATCTGATCTGTTCTGCAAAGTTTATCTTTTATAGATCTATACGCATGTTCGTTTCATGAAAAGCACGTATATACGCGGATCTGTTTAAACAAAGGATCGTATGGACTGTTAGGGTTTTTCTGAAAAGTGCACAGATGTATACGTGGGTTGCCTTTATTAAAAGCGCGTATATACGCGAGTCTGTTTGAAGAAAAGCGCGTATGCAATTTGAACTGATGGTTGCTCAAAGCTGATTGAGATTCTGCATATCTATTCTGAAGTCTGGGTTATCTCTGATATTCTGGTTACAGTGGTTTCACGATTCTGTTTGATGCTCTGGGAAAAGGAAGTTTGCTGATAAGTGAAGGATTGTGTTGAAGCTGTTTCATCCAGTTTGAAAATTGATGAAACGTGGTCTGCAGTGGATCTGAGGGTTGAAACCTTCAGTCTGAAAGTAGAAGCTTTCTGCCTAGAGAGGCTGGTGTTAATATGAGGGGGGTAGTAGCTCCCTTCTAGGAGAGGCTGGTAAACGAGAGCAGGGGGTTTTTTCTCCCTTCCAGGAAAGGCTGGTGAACGAGAGAAGGTTGTAGTCTTCTGCAGGTGGGTGCCTGCGTGCTGGTATGAGTCTGCACCAGTACATGTTGTAAGAAGTTTTCTTAATAATAAAGATTGAAGACTGAGACAACGGTAGCGGTGGTTTTCTCCCAAATTGGGTTTCCACCTAAAAATCCTGGTGTTCATGTGTGATTTCTTGTGTGTGATGATTACTCTGTTCTTTCTGCTCCTGTCTACTATTTTCTGAACATTTGATAAATGAGTAATGCAATGATTTAAGTCATGAATTAAATGCATAATTAATTCACTGGATATACGCGAGTTCTGTAAAGGATATCCGCGTATATACGCGAGTTGAATTCAGGAAAGTAGCGTATGGGTTTTTAAGAAGGAAATATCAAAGTTTTATTGTCTGCACTAAATACTGATTCACCCACCCCCCCCCCCCTCTCAGTATTTTTCCCAACACTACGACCTCTAGAATCTGAGGAATAGTGACAGAAGAGATCATCCAACGAGGAAATAGAGGCGGGAGATGAGGGAGCTCGATGAGTTCTGCCACGACTGGAGCCTCTGCGGAAATGCATGCGATGGCGGAGGGAGAAGGCAAATGATACGGGCAACAGAGCAGAGACTGTGGCAGGGCAAGAGAACTATATAGCGAATTTGAAAAACAGAATTGACTGTGCGAGTAATGGAATTCCGGGGTGGTCTCCAGACAACATAACAATTCACACCATCGGCCTGTCTACGTTCGAGCGCTAGGCTCCGCGCAGGCAGACAGACATGAGGCTCGGTGAAACATAGTAGCAGAGCAGATGGGGCAAACTCCATGCAAATGATGCCAATCCATGCTAAGAGCCGGGATGAAACAAGTGAAAGGCACACTGCGAAGATGATTCCAGAGAGAGCAATTAAGGTGGCGTGGGGTGGCGACTTGAATGCCACTGTAAATGCAAGTAGGGAGGCCAGATGGCCTGCCCAGAAGGACTGCCTCAGGAGGCGCTGAGGGACAAGAGTCCCATCATGAACTGGAGGCAACCGCATCCGACGAACTTTATTTTAAGTTATAATTATTGTCATTACACTTTATTTTAAGTTATAATTATTGTAATTACATTTACACCAATTTAGATTCATCTTAATTGTGGATCTACCAAGAGTGGTTTGCATCTCAAGAAATTTGATCCCACTTTTTTTGAACAACCTAAAATATTTACAACACATTAAAACATCTTTACCATATGTAAGTTCTCAAGGTTACCTTTATTGGTCAAGCTCCCATTGCTAAAGAACCTCGCTAATGGGAGGTCAGGGGGTCAATTTTCCTTAATTTCCTCCCTCGAGATAATACTCTACTAATGAACTCGTGAGATGTGATGGCCATGGGTTAGGCTTTGCTAACAAGTTGGAAATATGGCGAGATGTGATTCCCTCGGGTTATGCTCTACTTACAAGTTGGTAGTATGGCACCTCTTAATGCTTAAAATGTTATAATTACACTTGCATTTTACACTTTATTTCAAGTTATAGTTATTGTCATTACATTTACATAATTCTAGATTCATCTTAACTCTGGATCTAACAAGAGTCTAGAGGGATCAAATCTCTTTTCACTTTAAAGGAGGTTTTCATCTCAAGAAATTTGATCCCTCTTAGAAGCTAAAATGGATCTAGACTCGTTTTATTATTAATTATAATTAATTATAACTTTTTTTATTTTTTATTTTATTTTATTTTTAGTTTTAGTTTTATGTAATTTATCTAAGTCAAAATGTTTTATTGATAATTATCATTATTATTTTTTTTTCTTCCACTTATTTTTAAATATTTTTTTTTTTTTTGACCAAGTTAAAATATTTATAACATCGTTACCGTACCTATGTCCTCAAGGTTACCTTAATTGGTTAAGTTCCCTCTCTCTCCCCTCGCCATCTATATCTATATATATCACCATCTCTTCTTCTTTATCTATTTATCTCACCAACCCAAACACACATAGACACTCTCTCCATATATATCTCTATTCCTCCCTCTATCTCTATCTTCTTCCCTCTCCCACCTCGAACTATATATCTATATATCTCTTTCTCTCATTCTTTGTCTCTCTATATCACCCCCAAAACATACACACACACACTCCATATCTATCTCTTTCTATCTCTCTCCCTCTCTCTCTCTTCCCCTTCTCTCCCCCATCTCTCTCTATCCTTCTCTATCTCTTGCCTCCCACTCTCCTCTCTCCCTTACTCTCTCTTCATCTCTCCCTTTTCACACCATCTCTCTCTCTCCAAATTTCTCCCTCTATTTCTTTCTTCTTCCCTCCCTCTCACCCCCTCCTAAAACTCCATCTCTCTCCCTCTCTCTCTTGAGTCTTATTTCTCTTCCTTCCTCTCTCTTCCTTACTCTCTCTCCCTTTCTCTCCCACCTCCCTCTCTCTCTCCCCCTCCCATGACTCTCTCTCTATATTCCCTCCATCTCGGTCACCATATCCCACCCTCTCTCCTTCTATATCTCCCCTCCATCTTTGTGTTTCCCATTCTCCCTCTTCCCCTTATCTCCTTATCTCCCTCCTTTCCTCTTCTCTCTTCCCTCCTCTCCTCACTCCCTTTTAACTTCCTCTCTCTCTCTCTCTCTCTCTCTCTCTCTCTCTCCAGCTCTATATCTCTATGTATTTTTTCTTTACTACCTCTCTTGCCACCTCCAGCTCCATATCTCTCCACTCCTCTCTCTCTCTCTTCCTTCCACTCTCTTATTCTCTCTCCTATCTCCATCCCTCTCTATCAAGCCCCTATGACATTGGTGTCTTCCAACCAACACATAGGCGGGTGCGGCATCGCATAATTTTTTTGTTTCAACACTACTTGAGTTCACGGACTATGACTACTGAAAAATTAACTAATTTTCCACTCATTGTTATCATGCAGTGGAAATTATTTCATTTATATTTCATCAATTAATATTCATATGCAGTGGAAATAAATATCATTCAATAATGTACACACATATCATAAACTAGAGGGGAAATTCATGAACTAGTGGAGCCTGTAAACGACATGCACAATTATTGTTCAATATCGTGCACCAGTAGTGCACTTCACAAATACAACCATGTAGCTCATGCAAGTTTCTGCATTAACGTCATCATTGTCATGCAGCTCTTGCATGCCCTACCTGAATTTTTATCTTGTCATGCATCCCTGGCCTGCATTACCGTGTCACCCTGTGCTAGAAATCGACTCTTTGTTCACCCTGCTGACTATGTCGTGTCGTTGTGACACCCGTTGCTCGCTAGTTTTTCAATATTTTCATGACACACTATGCCATCATGACCCACAGTAACAAAACTTTTCCCGCACACTATGTGCAACGACCCTGTGTTATGTTCTGCATGCACTACCGGTGTTGCAGTCATGTATCATGCTTCGTAAGGTATACTACTGCCTTGCAACTTTTCCCTTGGTGTTTGGCTCTTCACCCGACCTATGAAATCCCAAAACTCCCCTTCGGTAATACTTTAATCTTGTAGCTCCACCACACCTCTGCCCATATTCTCAGCCTTCTTCACACTTCATTCAGCTTTGAATTTATGATTTATGGTTCGATGATTCAATGCCTCCTTCCATTGAATGCCCCCTTTCATTGAATGCCCCTGACATATATATATATATATATATATATATATATATATATATATATATATATCATCCATCGATGGAAATTCTTCATGAATCGATGTGTCCTTTGGTTACACCATGGGACGACCCACCCATGTGTGCCCGACCGAGCTATGGACACCCCTAAAACACACCCCTTCATTATATTTTTGTCGTGGGTCGTCATACCTGTGTTGCCCACAACTTTCCCATTGAATGGTTTACTCACCCGCAACCTAAAAGAGAAAATATCCAATCATATTACACTTTATATAGGCCCCCAGATGCAAATTAAAAATTCCATCCTATGCTTCTAAAAAGCATGGGGTTAGGAGATGATCTTGATGCTCCCATCACTAAAAAGAAGAATTTGTATTCTACTCGATTTAGACTTTTGTTCGAAATGAGTAAAGATATACTTGTAATAATTCCTGGCATGGATAGCTCTAAACCTAGGTTATTCTGTGTACTTAAGGGGTTTCAATTTGTGTTTATAGAATGGACTTGCTACTCATATTTATATTTTACGTAAACTACCACCAAGGTTGTATCACAGACTATACCATTGAATGCTTGTTTTGTGACTTAGTAAACCCTTCAATTTAAACCAAGCCATACACCTTCACATTGTAATAGATGATTGTTGTATCCGATGGGA
The DNA here is from genome assembly GCA_034641835.2 of Pinus albicaulis. Taxonomy (NCBI): domain Eukaryota; kingdom Viridiplantae; phylum Streptophyta; class Pinopsida; order Pinales; family Pinaceae; genus Pinus; species Pinus albicaulis. The sequence continues at coordinate 14,325 of JAXQQM020063850.1, read as the reverse complement.
ATGGTTGCAACATTTGGTTTTGGTAGGAGATTATTTTCATGGAATCAAGTTTGAAAATGGGGTTTAGAGAATTTCCAATGATACATATTACACACTATTACATCCTGTATATATCTCCTCATGACAGGTTGACTCTAAATATGAGGACCTCTTTCTAGTCTCCACCTGGCTAGTCGCTCCCACCAAAATTTATGAGAAATATGCCATAAGTGATTTGAACTAGTCTACACTTATCATATGTATCCTATTTTTAATTTGGAATTATTTCTCTGAGCAAGGTTATATTCATACCTTTGGATCTCTTTCGTTCCCTTAGTTGTAAGTGAAAAAAATCCTTAGAATACTATGATAGTGAGTTACTGATGATAGGAGTTAATAATCTTTCCAAGGTTTTTGATTGAGTTCTTTAGGTTTATTTTCATTTGATATCCACATTGTACAGATATTTTTGTTTGTTGTAACAAATCTACTAGCTATAATAACATAGTTTCCCTTATAAATTCAAGAGAGGCATGTTGTCATTAAAGGAACCCCAACTGTGCAGCCAGAAAATGAACTATTTTGGTTCAATATCCCTCAACTTCACATTTTCTTGATCCATTTCTCTTTTCTAGGGATCAAAATGGTTTGCACACCAAATTTCCATTAACAAACTAAATTTCTAAATCATTTTCAGTGAGTTTCTATGAGAGGGCCAATCACTTGATGGTTACCTTATGCTATGCAAAATGCTTTCCAACTTATTTTCTTCTTGTGGATATGGGTCAGCACTATATTCATTTAGTAAATAATAATTTTTTGTATAATTATGGTGTGGATGCATATAAATATTTTCCTGTACGCACTAGAAAATGATTTTCTTGTGCTTCCTGTAGGCACTAGAAAATCATTTTGCAACACTTTTCTGAGGTATATTTGGAGGGCTTGGGGAAAGAAAATTGAGTTTGGACTGAAATTTCCAACAAGATAGATGACGAGTCATGGTGAAATGGAAAAGATAATCTAATCCCTATAGAATTATAATTGGTAAGCCATATTATAAGATAAATTGAGCACTAAAACCACATTTAATTTTTAATTCGCCAAAAATACTCAACAACCTTCAGTACATGTTTCAACAGAACATGCAATTATATTACTATTCAGAAAAATAATTTTATATTTCCCAAGATGGGTGTTAAGAAAAATCCTGCTATTGCCTTGATAAATTGATCAACTTGGTTATGATTTCCATGGGATTTAATATAGAAAATATTAAAAAAAATGTTAATAAAATCCAAGAATCATGGAGGTAAAATGTGAATCATATGCAACACACAATAACAAAACAAGTATAACCAAAACATATTGCAATATATTAGGCACCACTATAGTATTATTTATTGAATACCATTCAATTTCAATGAATTCTATCTACCAAATCAATTGATCAAGAGAACATAGTTACTACTCAAAGCATATTAATTTATACCTCAAGTTGGTGGGACTCAAATTACAAAGCAACAAAAAATGATAAACATTGTAGGAAGAATCACTTGGTGTGGTTTATCCTAGCATCTTGGGCCTTGTTTAGATTTATATTGACATTACCATTAATTTAATAGTGTTGGAGCCTTGATTTAAAGTGTGTTTTGACCTATTTTATAGATTTGCATCCCTTCATATTCCTAATATGTTTCCACATTTTCGGAATATATTGATATAATATGGAAAATAAATGGTAGATAATCATGGGTCTTGAGGTGCGATACCCTAAAGAGAAAAAAATATTTTCTAGTAAAGATTTATTTTGGTCTGAAGTCTACAAAAAAACTCATGACTATTGACCAGTTTGAAAAAATTCCCAAAGAAAGAATTAATGATTTTGTTAAAGGATATAAATCAAATACAGATTCTCCGTGTTCCTTACTACAACGAAAAAGAAAACCCACAAGAAAAATGGCTAGTGTTTCCTTGTGATGGGAATTGTAAGAATTTTAGAAAATAATTTTTATATGTTCATATTAATAGTACTTTATCATTTATCACGTGTTCTGACATTTCAAAATTTATCCTGTATTTATCATTGCTCATATGATCCATATGATAAGAGAGAAGAATGGAAAACCAAACCAAGGCGTTGAATTGCCAAAACGAGGGGTTGTCAAGGACATTTTATTGTAAAGGTTATGGTTCAGGATCCCGACATAGCACTAATAACATACAACATGTATGATAATGAAGACGGGCAAGGATGTCCTTTTCATGGAAAAAATAGCGATTTAAGTGATGATCTTCCTTAGAAGAAGCCAAGACTTTCAAGTGATGTGGATTCTCATTTAGAATGTTGTTTTCTTCATCAACTGCCAATTGACTATGTTTGTAAAATGCATATTATGAAATATATTGACATAGATGTTACGACTCGAGATGGGGGTTTTTTCTTATGCATAAAATATATTTTAAACATATATAATTTTCTCACGAAATAAAATTATCAACTACAGATAAAAGATGAAATGAGTGTGAATCTCTGGTATCAAAAACACCATAGTGTTCTCTTCTTCTACTATAATCCTAATGGTGGAGAGATCCCTTTTATAGCTAGAATAAAAAAATATGGATGTTGGAAACTATGGTCACGTTATCCCAAAATAAATTGATAGCCAGGGACTCAACGATCAATACAAATAAATATGGGGTGAGTAGTTTTTCCAATGATTTCTTTGATAAAACCTTTTTGGTTATAATGGTTCAATATGATTAATGAATTGAAATCAGCTTCATTTTATCTAATATGAAAGTATCAGTTGTACACACTTGCGGTGTTTGATGAGAAAAAAAGTGGGGTACAAGTTGCATGGATGGTGATGTCACGTAATGCATCACAAGATATAGTTGTATGGCTGGAGAATCTCATGCATAAGTGTTTTCAAATTCATCTTGATAGGAAGGTCAATGCCTTCATAGTTGATGATGTTATGGCTGAAATAATTTCTTTGAGGTAACATTAATATTATTATTTGACATTGAAAGTTGCATTCATTATAAAAATGTCGCACTTAAAATGGCGGGAGAATCACCAAATGTGAAGTGACCTTTTCCATGTAAGGAGGGAATGGCTAAATAATGTTTATTGATTAGTGAGCATCAAAAGAGATGTTCAATGAACTTGGTCATATCATGAAATATTTTTCTAGTCATCAAGTGGATAATGCAATCAATGGATTTTTCATTAAATTAGTAACTTAGGAGAATTTTTGGACTATTTCCAAAAGAATTGGGTTGTCGGTGACAAGATTTGCAAGTTTGTATACTATTTCTTCCATGTTGTACTTTTTTTGTTTCATAAGGATAAGATATATTAACAAATTGATTTTTCCCATTTAATGACGTGGGTTAAAGATTGCCAATATTATGTGCATGCAAACTAGGAGACAAATAATGTTGTGAAGTGATACCACTGTCATCTCAAGACAACATTTCTATGTGATAGATGGAAGAAACGTTTGCATAGGATGGATAGGATATTATATACTCTCCTAAAAAATGTTGATCCATGTTATCGATTCAAGGAAATTATAAAAAAAGAAGGAAATTTGAACAACCACAAGAAAGAGATGCAACTTGAATCATCAATGGAAAATGCTAGAAGAATTCTAGATAGTGATTGCAGGCCTCATAAGAGAATATCTCACACATATTGGGTTAGGAGTAAAAGTAAACCCGATAAGGAATATCTTATCATATGGCATCACACAAATTTTATCATTTGTGATTTCCCATGGTCTATTCAGGGCAACATTTGCAAGCTTGTCATAAAGGTAGATTGGTTGCATGCATGCTTCATGGATTCATACCCCTTATTCAATATTCATACCACACTCGATACTCTGAGTGATTTTCCTGAGATAAGTGTAGAGGCACCAAGCCTTGATGCAGATACTAGCACAAATAATATGGATGATGACAATGTTGAAGAACTTAATTTGTTCAGAGAGGAGTTGTTTGGTTATCTACACTTGTTTCATAATAGTCCCTCTATTGTGAGCAAGAAAAAGTAGTTGATTGATTTGGCTAAAAAATTTGTGGATGATGCTAATGATCATCATATTATGTATTAAAACTTCACCCTTGGGTTGGGTGCTTATGAGTAATATTTGAAGATGAAGAAGAGTTTCATTAGTCCTAAAAATAAAAATAAAAGAAGCAAAAAAATGTCAGCTTGGATATTGATTTGAATGTCCCTACATCCAAACATGATCCATTTCAGTTTCAACACCATAACAAGTGTGGTCATCCTCGCTCCAACAATGCATTCTCTACTGTCCCAAGTAAGTCATATAAGGAGATGCTATCAATATTTTAGATAAAAATATCATAATTTTCAGGTTTTTTGTTATGTATTTTCTCTTATTTTAGGTGTTGGTTGTTTTTGATGCTTTTAATGTAGTGTGTGAATGTTTTTAGGGAGTCAACATCCCAATATTTTGTTTTCACTTGAAGCACACAGACACGCACACCATCACTCTAGTTATCACATGAGTCAAGGGGTATTTGATGTGACTCCTAATTGATGTAGTTTGTATTTTTATGCATGTATTACTTCACATGCTATTATTTTCTCTCATGGAAATTTCATTTTTTTGTTACAAATACAACTACTTCTTCAGTGGATCCCCCTTGATCCGAACATGATTGGGTCACTGACATCACACAAATTCGTGATTTTCCAAGTTTTTTGTGATGTAGAAAAGCTGCAATATAATCTGAATACACACAAAACTTCTTCTTGGAAGGTCCCACAACACTTTGAACCAATCGGAAGCGAATATCACTTCACAACTTGTATGATTTAGCTTCCCCACAACTTCGCACTTTTGACAATTTAACAAACTTGTGATTTCGTGATTTCACACTTCACATAATTTAATACTTAACTTAGTGGTTAACCCCTACTCCATGCGACCTATGATCACATAACATCACATACAAAACAACCTACCATGCAATGGCCTTAACACCAAACTCTAAACTTCGCGATTTTTGAAATCGCTCCTAGTGTAATTTGATCTCCATCGTTGGTCTTTGTAGGATCAGACTATCCACACTTATTTTTGCTGATCTACTTCGCATCGCAAATTAAATAACCTATTGTGCAAAGTCTTAACCACAATCACTAAATTCTGTGATATGCGAAGTCTTCACGGGTTGCCATGTGATTTCCCACCATGGATTTGTGCAAGATCTAATGATCCTCACTACTACTTTCACGTCCTATTGGCCTTTTGTTGTGAGATTAATATGATATTCAACAGAGAAATAAAAAATGAAAAATTTAAACTAGATAGCCAAATTAAAATACAAACCACTTGGAACTAAATTAGAAATGAAATTACACAGAGCCAAGCCCTTGGATGGTTGGATTTTACATTTCCTTTTCTCTCTGTTCACTCCTCTCTCACTCTTCTCTCACACCTATTCCACACATCCTTCTCATACCTATTCATGCATATATATATATCTACCTGAAATCAGTTCTTGTCATCTTTTATTAGATTTCTGCTTGAAATACTCTAACAAACAAACGATATGCTATCCTCATGATCTAATATATTTGGCTTAATCTCCTTGTAGGGAGAAACCAATTGATATTGTATTCTAATTAATTTAGAAAATAAAAATAGAGTAAATCCTCCCATTTAAAGCTAAAAAAAATATTAATAATTAATGTTTCTCCACCTCTTGATAGCCATAACATGTGAACACATAATCACATTGCTGGCTAAATCCGGATGCTCCTTCATCAGACTCCCAGGGAAGAAAATATTGATCCATCAATATTTCATGATCTACATTAAACTTTTGTAACTCTGCTGCTGTCATCCAACTGGAATCTTCCACTTGGTGTCCTTTCCATTTGACTAGATACTGGTAATAGGTTGGTCCTCTGGTCTTCTTCGCTGCTCTTTTCTCCATAATGGCTTCCACTTCTTTATTTGTTGTGTTTGGCATTTGTTCCTTCCAATTCAAAGTTTGGTCCTCCTCTTCTATAGGTTCTTCTTGTATTTCTTTCTCTTTTCCTTTGTATGGGTACAAATATGAAATATTAAAGATGGGTGATATCCCAATTCCTATTGGTAATTCAATCTCATATGCATTTGAGGAAAACTTCCTCAAAATTCTACATGGTCCTATCCTTTTCATTTTTAGTTTTTTGAAAGTCCCGACTGGAAAACCTTTCCTTCCTCAGATAAACCATGACTAAATCATCTACTTGAAACTCCCTTTCAGTCCTCTTCATATCAACTTTTTTTTTATACTTTTCGGTGTTTTTCTGTAAACTTTACTTGACATCTTCCTACAATTTCTGTATCTGTTCTACAAATTATTCAGCTTTTTCACTCCTTGTCTCTTGTTTTCTCAAATCTCTAAGTTCATACACCCCCCTTGGATGCATCCCAAAAAAATCTCAAATGGAATCATTCCAGTACTCCTATTAGGAGTATCATTATAGGCAAATTCAGCTTGAGCAAGTTCTAAGTCCCATTGCTTAGGATTTTTGTAAACCAAACTCCTTAATATATTTCCTAGGCTCCTGTTCACCACTTGAGTTTGTCCATCCGTGTGAGGATGATAGACTGAACTGAAATTGAGGTTTGTACCCAGATTCTTCCATAGAGTCCTCCAGAAGTGTCCTACGAACTTTTTATCCCTGTCTGAAACAATACTCTCAGGAATTTCATATAATCTTAACACTTCAGATAAAAACAAATTAGCGATGTGAGTTGCATCACTAGTTTCTTTACAAGCAATAAAATGAGCCATTTTAGAAAACTTGTCTACGAAAACATAGATAGAATAATTTCCTCTTTGAGTCCTTGGCAAACCCGAAACAAAATCCATGCTGACAACATCCCAAGGTCTATTGGATATTAGCAATGGCTGATATAACCTAGTTTTTTGGCTTCTTCCTTTGGCATGTTGACAAATCTTGCACTTCTCAATAAACTTTTTGATATTAGTTTGCATTTTTGGCCAATAAAAAGCACTTACTTGATAAATTGTTTTATCTTGTCCAATGTGTCCTGACAATAATCCATTGTGTTTTTCCATAATCAAATTTTCCCTCATGTAACACTTAGGTATACATAGTTTATTATTCTTGAACAAAAATCCTCCTTCAATCAAGTAATCTAACCATTAGCTTCTATTATGAATCACTGTATTCTTAATAGCTGCATATATTTATTTGAAATATGTGTCTTCCTCATACATGTCAATCATCTCTTCAAACCCCAAAATGCCAATCTTCAATTCCTGCACAACCAAATTTACTTTGCTTAAAGCATCAACAAATTTGTTTGACTTACCACTTATGTGTTTGATTACAAAGGTAAAAAATTTCAAAAACTCCTTCCACTTTGCATGATTTTGGTTCAACTTCAGTTGATTATTTATGAACTGCAGTGCATGGTTATCTGAATACAACACAAATTATTTGGGTGACAAATAATACCTCCATTTCTTCAAAGCCTGCACAATAGCATAGAACTCCTTATCTATATATCTCTTTCTCTCATTATCTATCTCTCTATCTCACCCCCAAAACATACACACACTCTCCATATCTATCTCTTTCTATCTCTCTCCCTCTCTCTCTCTTCCCCTTCTCTCCCCCCCTCTCTTGCTCCTTCTCTTTCTCTTTCCTCCCACTCTCCTTCTCTCCCCCCCTCTCTTTCTCCTTCTCTATCACTTTCCTCTCTGTCATGCCCCTATGCTAGTGGTGTCTTCCAACCAACACATACGCAGGTGCGAAACCGCTGAAATTTTTCATTTCAACACTACTTGAGTTCATGGACAATGCCTACTCAACACTTAACCAGAATTCCATTAATTTTTATCATGGAGCGAAAATTATTTCATTTATATTTCATCAATTAATACTCATATGCAGTGGAAATAAATATCATTTAAAAATTTACACACATATCATAAATGAGAGGGGAAACTCACGAATTAGTGGAGCCTCTAAATGACATGAACAATTGTTGTTAAATCTCGTGCACCAGTCATGCACTTCACAAATACTATTGTGCAGTTCCTGCACGTATCTTCTTGAATTTCATTGTCGTCGTGAAGCTCCTACATGCCTTTCCCGACTTGTTATCTCATCATGCAACCTTCCGCCTGCACTACGCTCACCCCGTCCTGCTGCAAAATGACTCCCTGTTCACCTTGATGACTTTTTCTTGTCCTCCATACACCTGTTTCCCACTTGGTCTTCAATATTTTCGTGCCACAATACTCCATCACGACCCATAGTAACGTAACTCCGCCCGAAAACTATGTGCACCGACCCTGTGTTGTGTTTGGTATGCACTACCGATGTTATAGTTGTGTGTCATGCTACTGTTAGGTATACTACTTCCTTACGACTTGTCCCCTTGGTGTTTGGCTCTTCACCATACTTGTGAAAACACAAAAACTCCCCTTCAGTAATACTTCAATTCTGTAGCTTCACCACAACTCTGCCCATGCCATGGCTTCCTTCACACTTAATTCAAATATGAATTTATGCTTTATGGTTAAATGTTTCATTGCCTCCTTCCATTGAATGTCTCTAGCATATATATATATATATATATATATATATATGCCCTCCACCGATCGAAATTATTCATGAATCGACACGTCCTTTGGTTGCACCATGGGACAACCCGCCCATGTGCACTCGACCAACCTATGCACACACTTAACACACACCCCTTCAATATCATTTGGTAGTGGGTTGGCATACCCGTGCTACACACGACTGTCCCATCGCATTTTTTCCTCACCCACAACCTAAAAGAAAAATTCTCCCAAATACTGCACTTTATATAGGCCCCCATATGCAAATGAAAAATTCCATCCTAAACTGTTATCTATGGAGAAAAGACCAAGAGGACTAGGGTTAGGAGATGATCTTGATGCTCCCGTCACTAAAAAGAAGAATTTGTATTCTATTGGATTTATATTTTTTTTGAAATGAGTAAAGAGATACTTGTAATAATTAGTGGCATGGATAAATCGAAACATAGGTTATTGTGTGTACTTAAGGGGTGTTAATTTGTGTTTATAGAATGGACTTGCTACTCATATTGATCATTTACATAAGCTACCACCAATGTTTTATCCAATACTATACCATTGAATAGTTTTTTTGTGACTCAGTAAACACTTCAATTTAAACCAAGCCATACACCTTCACATTGTAATATATGATTGTTGTATACGATGGGAATGGTTGCAGCATTTGGTTTTGGTAGGAGATTATTTTCATGGAATCAAGTTTGAGAATGGAGTTTATAGGATCACCAATGCTACCTCTTATCCACTATTACATCCTGTATATATCTCCTCATAACAGGTTGACTGTAAATATGAGGAACTTTGTCTAGTCACCACTTGGCTAGTCGCTCCCACCAAAAGTTATGAGAAACTTGCCATAAGTGATTTTAACTAGTTTACACTTAGCATATGCATCCTCTTTTTTTGGTTAGATTTATTTCTTTCAAAAAGGTTGTATTCAAACCTTTGTCTCTCTTTCATTCCCTTATTTGTAAGTGAACGGAATCCCTAGACTAATATGAGAGTGAGTTACTGATGATTGAAGTTAATAATATTTCCAAGGTTTTTGATTGAGTTCTTTGGGTTTATTTTCATTTGATATCCACATTTTAAATATAGTTTTGTTTGTTGGAACAAAGCTACAAGTTATAATAACATAGTTTCCCTTAGAAATTCAAGAGAGGTATGTTGTCGTTAAAGGAACCCCAACTGTGCAGCCAACAACTGAACTATTTTGGTTCAATATCCCTCAGCTTATATTTTTCTTCATCCATTTCACTCTTTTTCATGTACCAAAATTAATTTCACACCAAATATCCATTAAAAAACTGAATTTTTAAATCCTGTTCACTGAGTTTATATGAGAGTGTCAATTATGTGATGGTTACCTTATGTTATGCAGAATGATTTCTATCTTGATTTCTTGTTGTGGACATGGGTAAGAACTAAATTCATTCAGTAAAGAATAAATTATTGTATAATGTTGGTGTGGATGCATATAAATATTTTCCTGTAGGAGCTGGAAAATCGTCTTCCAATGCTTCCTGTAAGCACTGGAAAAATCGTTTTCCAATGATTTTTTGAGGTAGATTTGCAAGGCTTAGGGAAAAGAAAATTGAGTTTGGGCTGAAATTTCCAACAAGATAGATGATCAGTCATGATGAAATGGAATCAGTAATCTAACCCCTCTAGCCTTATAATTCGTAAGCCATATTATAAGAGATATTGATAACTAAAACCACATTTAATTTTTAATTCACCAAAAATACTCAACAACCTTCATTACATGTTTCAACAGAACATGCAATCATATTACTATTCCGAAAATGAAATTTGTCTTTCCTGATATGGTTCTTAAGAAAAATCCTATTATCTCTTGGAGCAATTGTTCAACTTGGTTATGATGTCCAAGGGATTTAATATAGCAACTAATGAAAAAAATGTTAATAATATCCAAGAATCATGGAGTTAAAATGTGAAGTATATGAAACATACATTAATGAAACAAGTATTAGAGAAATACGTTGCAATATATTAGGCACCACTATAGTATTATTTATTGAATACCAGTCAATTTCAATGAATTCCATCTACTAGCTCAACCGATCAAGAGAAAAAATTTACTACTCAAAGAATCTTAATTTAGACCTCAAGCTCGTGGGACCCAAATTAAAAAGGAAAAAAATAACAAAGATTGCAGGAAGAATCAGTTGGTGTGTTTTGTCCTAGCATCTCGAGGCTGGTTTAGATTTACATTGACATTTCCAGTAATTAATAATGTTGGAGCCTTGATTTAAAGTGTGTTTGGAACCATGCTATATATTTACATACATTCATCTTCATAATATATATTCTATAGAACCTGGAAAAGAAATGGAAAATAATCATGGGTCTTGAGGTGCAATACGCGAAAGAGAAAATATTTTTTTCTAGTAAAGATTTATTTTGGTCCGAAGTCTACAAAAAATAGATGAATATTGATCAGTTTGAAAAAATTCCCAAAGAAAGAATTACAGATTTTGTTAAAGGAGATTTATCAAATACAGATGCTCCATGTTCCTTCCTGTGTCGAAAAGAAAACCCCCAAGAAAAACAACTAGTGTTGCCTTGCGATGGCAACTGTAAGAATTTCAGAAAATAACTTTTATATGTTCATATTAATAGTGCTTTATCATTTATCATATGTGCTAACATTTCAAAATTTATTTTGTAGTTATCATTTCTCATATGGTCCATATGACAGGTGAGAGGAATGGAAAACAAAACCAAGGTGTTCAATTGCCAAAACGAGGGGTTTTCAATGACATTTTATTTTAAAGGTTATGGTTCAAGATCCCGACACAACAATAATAACATAAAGAATGTACATGATCACGAAGATCAGAAAGGATGGCATTGTAATCGAAAACACAACACTTTAGGTGATGATATTCCTTAGTAGAATACAAGACTTTTAAGGGACGTGATTTCTTATTTAGAAAGTTGTTTTTTCTTCAACTCCCAATTGAATATGATTGTAAAATCCATATTAAGAAATATATTTACATAGATGCTACAACTCGAGATATGGATTTTTTCTTATTCATAAAATATATTGTAAACATCTATAATTGTCTCACAAAATAAAATTATCAACTTCAAACCAAAGATGGAATGAGTGTGAATCTCTTGTATTAAAAACACCATAATGATTTCTTCTTCTGATAGAATCCTAATGGTGGAGAGATCCATTTTATAGCTGGAATAAAAACTAAAAGGATGTTGGAAACTATGGTCAAATTATCCCAAAATAAATCGATTGCCGGAGACTTAACGGTTAGTACAAATAATATGAGGTGAGTATTTTTTCCAATGATTTCTTTAATAAAACCAATTTGGTTATAATGATTCAATATGATTAATGACTTAACATCAACTTCATTTTACTTAATATGACAATATAAGTTCTACAGGCTTGTGGTGTTTGATGAGAAACAAAGTGGAGTACCAGTTGCATGGGTGGTGATGTCACGTAATACATTACAAGATATAGCACTATGGCTGGAGAATCTCATGCATAGGTGTTTTCAGATTCATCCCAATTGGAAGGTCAATCCCTTTATAGTTGATGATGTTAGGGCTAAATCATTGCTTTGAGGTAATATCAATATTATTATTTTACATTTTAAGTTGCATTATTCTAAAAATTTCTCACTTAAAATGAATTAAATGTGGGAGGAGAATCACCAAATGTGAAGTGGTCTTGTGTGTTTGGCATGTAAGGAGGGTATGGATAAATAGTTTTAATTGGTTAGTCAGTATCAAAAGAGATGTTCAATGGTCATATCATGAAATATTTCTCTAGTCATGAAGTGGACAATGAAATCAATGGATTTTTCATTAAATTTGCAAGTGAGGAGAATTTTTTGGACTATTTTCACAAGAATTGCTTTGTCACTGACAAGATTTGCAAGTTTGTATACTATTTATTTTGTGTTGTAATTTTTTTGTTCCATAAGGACAATATATATTTACTAATTGATTTTTTCCATTTAAAGATGTGGGTTAAAGGTTTTTGATATTTTCTACATGCAAACTAGGAGACAAATAATGTTGTGGAATCATACCATGATTATCTCGAGGCAACCTTTCTATGTGATAGACAACATAAATGTTCACGTAGGATGGATCGACTATTCTATACTCTCTTCAAAAATGTTGATCCATGTCATTGACTCAAGGCAATTCTGGAAAAACAAGGATATTTAAACAAACACAAAATAGAGCTTCAGTCATCAATTGAAAAGGCTAGAAGAATTCCACACAGTGATTGCAGGCCTCATGAGAGAATATCTCACTTATTGGGTGAGGACTTAAAGTGAACTGGATAAGGAATATCTTATCATTTGGAATTGCACAAATTTTATCACTTGTGATTTCCCATGGTCTATTTGGGGCAACATTTGTAAGAATGCCACAAAGTTATATTGGTTGCATTCCTCCTTAGTGGACTCATACCCTTTATTTTATCTTGATACCATGTCGAATACTTTTAATGCCCCTCCTGAGATGAGTATAGAGGCAACAAACCTTGATGTAGATAGTAATACAACTAATATGGATGATGACAATGTTGGTGCATAAACCTTCCAATTTAAGACTAAATTCTGGAAACATTTTGCTGAGGACATCTTTGTGATCTGGTCCCATGCTATCCATGCTGTGCTCCACAAATTTCTTGCTCATCTTAATAGCATTTCCCCTCATATCCAGTTCACTATGGAATTGGAAGAAAACCATTCCCTCCCCTTTCTTGATGTCTTCGTCTCTCACCTCCTTGATGGTTCCCTAACCCACCAAGTCTTTAGGAAGAAGACTCATACTGATAGATACCTTCATGCCAACTCCCACGATCATCCTGCTAAAAAAATTTCCTTTCTCAAGGCCCTTGACTCCCGTGCTATTAGAATTTCCTTCGTTGAATCCTTCTCCAAAGAAAAAGCTCATCTGTCAAAATCACTTAAAGATAATGGTTACACTTCTTCCCAGATCAATAAGGCCTTCCCTACTACCTCCATCCCCACCCCATAACCCATCCTTGTACCCCTCCCTTATCCAAGGTAACCCTTCGTTATATTCAAGGTGTTACTAATCACCTTTCCAGAATTCTATCTAAAATGAACATCAAAACCTTCTTTAAAATCCATCGAACCCTCAACCAGGTCTTTAGGTCTGCCAAAGATAAAAATTACCCCTAGTCAGGTCCTCGTGTATATGAGATCGCTTGCTCTTGCGGTAAGTCCTACATTGGGAAAACTGGCAGATCCTTTAAAACCTTATTGATTGATGACATGGCGAACACCTACGATAACTATGTCACAAAATCGGCCATAGTAGACCATTATTACTCTACTAACTATCTTATTTTCCTTGATAAATCCAAAATATTTTCTCCTTCCCATTTCCATTCGAGTCGAATCACTATGGAAGCCCTCAAAATTGAGAAGCATCCCACTAAATTTAATAGCGATGACGAGTATCATTTAAGCTAATCATGGAAGCCCAACATCTATTTTTTTTCCTCTAAATACCCTATCGCTAATTCTAACCTATCCTAAAATTCCTTCCCCCTCCACCCCCCCTCCCCTCGCTCTTACTGACGTGTTTTTTCCTCCCCTTTCATCTCCCCTTTCATGTCCCTTCAATTCCATCATTTCCGTTAATTCACTTCATACTTAGGCCCCCTTTTGATAT
>JAXQQM020058835.1:0-42873 GCA_034641835.2 Pinus albicaulis | reverse complement strand
TGAGTCCTGGGAGATAAAGAGGACTCTAAGGTTGGGAGGTTGGTCAATTGCAGTTTTGTGGTATGTCTGAAATGCTTGTTAATTTGAGTTGAAATGGTATGAATTGGCTACATGAAAAATTTATTTGATGTATGATTGAATTAGTACTACATTTAACAGCACCATTCTTAAGGTATTCACCTTTCCAGTCCTGTTTAGTTGTAGATCAGAAATCCATGAAGTAGAACTACAGAAACTTTAAACCAAGGTTGGCTTAAATCTGAAGTACTTAATCCTCATAGATAAATAAATATTATTTTATCTCTTGCAGATACAAATAGGATGGTTTTATGCTCTTATATATGCTAGAAATATATAGCAGAAATGAGATCTATATGAACCATATCATAAATGAATAGAACCAGTTAATTGAAAAAAAAAACTATACTCTATATGAGTCTTATAACAGATCTAAAGGTATAGACATCATCAAAAAAAAACAAAAAACAAAAAAATCTCTTTGTACTCCTTGAACATGGTAGCATAACCAATTGCTTGACCTATACTCATTGTTATCTAGTCAACCACCATGGGCCACATATATAGCTATACTTCCAGAGGAAAATAGAAGTTACTAGCAAGGACTTTATAGCATGTAATTGAAATCTCATTACATTCACAAGTAAACCTGCAATAAGAATGGTTAGACTACTGATAATTAACATCGGTTATAACCTTTGAAATGAAATAGACTTGAGATGGATCAACAATAGAATAATTGTATACCTATATTTACATATATGCATAACAAAAAGATTTTAAATAAGTCGAAAGTATAGATATATTCCTAGATATCAAGTAACCCGTCCTTTGGGCTTGGATACCCTCGACAACAAACTATACAGATATACCTATACATGCCGAGAGATATCACAAAAACGATATAAGTGATGATCTAATATGCAAACGACCTACGGACAAAACATAATAACGAAACCTACCTATGATATGTATATACAAATAAATCAAATCTATTTGCATAGAAGTGCTATGAAGAAAATGCCTCATGTTTTAGATTTAGTGGAATACATGTAGGTATACATTAAACGACGCATAAAGTAGCATTGTAGCGTCATAGAGAAAAAAACAAAATATACATGCCTCGAACGTATTCTAAATTTAATGTTTGACTAACAGTAATACATGTAAACGAGGGAACGCCGGAAGGTTAAACCCCGGTAACGCCGAATAGAGTGATGATTTAAACTTCAAATCCCGGAATTAGAAAAGGGAAATTTGACAGTAAGATTAACCGACCATGAGAGCTCTGAAACAGGTCGATACGAATCAACCCCCATTTGCATGGGACGATTTTACTGTTCGCACCGAAGAGTTACCCTCGCTGGTCGAAATCCTGATGGCTGAAACGTATAGGTAAGCAACCAAAACAGGAAACCCATTTAAAGCAAATATTAGTCGAGAAGATAACTACACAACTCGAACCAAGTTCCGGTGGGATATGGGCGATGTTGATAATTCTGGAAACACAGAAGTTAAATTAATATAAAAAAATTTGCTGGCGAGCCAATACCAACTTGGTCGCGGCATCTCCATCTGGTGTCCCAGACGCCAAAGATACACAAATATATCTTAGCTACGGGTCGACAACGCCACTATTGCTGGGGGTTAACAACCATATAACTATTCTACGGCTGAGACAGTGCGTTAAGCCTTCTCACACCAGCGTGTCATAATACACGCGAGGAAGGCGTGCCACTCTCAATAAAATCGTAGAAGAGAAAGCTTGAATATGTTGTTCAGTGAGGTGGACGGCCGATATAACCAAATCGGTATCCTAACCTCAGATGGAACATTAATATTACCCCAGCAATTATATATAAAAAGGTAATGACATATTAAATACCAACGCATATAACGACCACAGAAATTCAACATAAGTATACCTTCGGTAACCTAGAAGAATTTTAACAGTTAACTGAGGGATACAAATGAAAGAAAAAGAGACCATACTGTAATAGCCAATACCCAACTCGAGGAAGCAGAAGAGAATCAGGGTTAGCACTATCGTTCAAGCGTATAGTCATTTTTCAGATACAAACGTAAACTCTGAAACCTGATAGCACGCCACAACCCTGAAACTCCCAGCGCAGGTCTCACTTCGAGCTGAGCAATGGAAACAAAGGGAGATAATCGAAAAGAACGATCCGGTGATTAGGTTGGAAATAGAGTCTCTCATGAAATGAATACCTGAAACCCTAATTACTCTGCCCGATAACTTCAGACAATCCCAAGGGAGATTGAGCAGACGCCGATTGATAGAAAAGAGTACCCAAAATCTGTCAATGAGCGCCGGAAGTGTAGGTGGACGTAGGCACGGGAGCAGAGCTTTAATTCGAAAGCTACATATTGTCAGAATAGGAGCCAACGATCACAGTACTTGAACAGGCCGAACGAAGGAAACATCCACACGTCGAGTGTAGAGGACAATGCACACCGTCGTTGTTACTCCCGCATGGGAGAAAGGCTGTTCCTGGAAAGAAAAAAAAAACTAACCAAGAAAATATCATGACCAGAATTACACGCAAAACTTTTCAAACATCGCCTGGAGATGGACAGCTCCTACGAACCCCAACCTGCTCACCTATATGGTACTGACAAAACAAGAATCTGACGCGTTGGTGCTGGTCTCAATCAGCAAAGAATGGGCAGGCGAGAGCATGAGTGAGTACACGCAGGCGCGCCGACTGTCACAACAGGATTTCGGCGTGGTTGCAATTGAATGGCTGCGTGATATACTCCGAACCCTGACAAATGCAACGCACCATAATTATGAAATTATGTTAACAGAAATGGATTGTGGTAGATACGTAGTAACAGAAAAGAAAATTATAATAAAACAAATCTTTTCAAATTATCAACCGTGGACACGTATATCAACTCATACTTACGCCGGAGAGTAGGTCATATGATGAATTAAATATGTGGCTATTATATGTTTCATAATCGTGAGCGGTCAATCTATAAATATGACAATTCAATCCATAGGTACGAGTATCATATGCGACCTCGAATGCCTTAATAAGGTGAAGATTTATGTATATATATATATATAACTATATATATATATATATATATATATATATATATATATAATTATATATACATATCTATATGAACAAGTAGGCAAATGGTACGAAGTTAAATATCTTTAACTCATGGTAGATAGATATATATATATCTAAGTCATGCATAAAAATAAGAGAGTTAAGTAACTCTATTCCCTAATAAATATATATGAATTTTATATTGATATACATCATGGTTCTATGTTGTATGTAAATGATATATATATATCCAGTACAGGTTTGGAGAAAAACAAACAACAGTAGGGATGTACACAAGGGTAGGAGATGAAATAAAATGTTATGTACATGAGGGAAATGTATCCATAGGTGGACTCAAATGTTATTTAAGTGGATTAATGATCTTATCATTTAGATCACTAGAACATTCAAAGTGTACCTAGAAAAAAAAAAAAATTTCCCTAAATTATAGGTGTGACAAATGGTATCGGAGCACTAGTTACAACAAATTGGGCTGTCGTTTAGTGCTCACTTCTTATTCCATATTCTGTTTTTCTGAAATTATAAACTTTGCTAATTGGTGTTGTAAGTGTGTACAGTGCAATGGCTGAAGGTGAAGGGATTTATGTGGATCTGCGGGATGAGTTCGCTACTCCAGATCCCAATGCCCCGGTACTGGCTATGTTGCATCGGATGCAACGAGTGTTGGCTGAATTGAGAAGCCAAAATGACATGTTGTCATCAGCCAGTAAGGAGCAGGAAAAGCTCATCAGAGAGCTAACTTCCCGGAACAGCCAGGAAGGCGAAGGTTCTGGAAAAATAAAGATGGATGAATCAGAGGATGAGGATGCAGCTAGAAATCAACATAAGCAGAGAAGGGAATTGCAGGGATAATTTAGAAAGATCAAACCTCCTTCCTATGATGGGGAGAAGGAGGAGGATGCTGAAGCTTGGTTGCTGAACATGATCAAGTATTTTCAAGTATATGAATATGAGAGTAACCTGAAGGCTAGATTAGCTGTGTATCAGCTACAAGGAAAGGCTACACTGTGGTGGGAAGAGACAAAAATAGTGCATGCTATTGATGAAAAAACAGTTACTTGGGAAGATTTTCAGACTAAGTTCAAAATTCGTTACTTAAATGAACAATATTATGATGATAAAGCCAAAGAATTCCATGAACTCAGGCTAGGGCAGCTCACTATTGATGAGTTTGTCACTAAGTTTACTAATCTACTGAGGTATATCCCTTACATTAGAGAAGAAAAGGCAAAAGTGAAAAGGTTTTTAAATTGTTTGCCTACTGTATACAAGGAGAAAATAGAGTTTGACAATCCAAAGACCATGGATGAAGCTGTTAGAAAAGCAAGACTATGCTATCAGCAGTTTAAAGGTAAAGCTGAACAAGGGAAGAGCTGGCTGAACAAGGGGGAGTTCAAAGGTAAAAGACCAAAACCAGCATATCTAAGAAATTTTGGTAGAGACCATCAGCAGAAAAAATTCAGTAAACCAAAAGAAAGTCAAAATGCTCAGTCCCAAGTGGCTTCAAAACCAGTAGAAGGGAACAATATAAAGGAAGGGACAGTCAGAATGAAGGAACCTTTGAAATGTTGGGGCTGTGGAGAACCCCATATGATGAGAGACTGCCCCCATCAAAATATACACATGATCAGCAGAGAGCGAGAGGCAACAACCGTAAACGACATAGCCAGAAATATACCAACTATCAGTGCAGCATTGGAGAATCAACAAGCAGAACATAAAGCAACCATGGTGGAAATGGAGGGTAAGATTTCTGAACTACCTATTACTGTTTTGATTGACCCAGGTGCTTCGTTGAGTTACGTTAGTCCTGGAATTGTAGAAAAATGTAAAATTAAACCTGAAAAATTTCAGGAGTCATGGTTAGTACAGTTGGCCACTGGAACTAAGAGAAAAGTCACTCATAAGTTGCCCAAGACAGTAATACAATTAAATGGTTTTTCAACAGAAGTAAACTTGAACATATTACCATTAGGATCCTATGATCTGCTGATAGGAATGGATTGGCTGGAAAAGAGGAAAGCTCTGATGAATTGCTGGGATAAAACTCTGCATTGTGTGGATGAGGAAGGAAAACCTTTTACACTAAAAGGAAAGCCAAAATCCATTTCAATAAGACAAATATCAGCCTTACAATTAAAAAGAACATCTAGAAAAGGATACCAAATTTATGCTGTGCATGTAGAGGAAATAGAACAGAAAATTGAGGAAGAGTTACTGGATGTTATACCAGTTATCAGAGAATTTAAAGAATTCTTTCCCAAAGAAATCCCTCATCTTCCCCCCAAAAGAGAGATTGATTTTTCAATTGATCTGGTACCGGGAGCCACACCTGTTTCCCGAGCCCCCTATCGGATGAGTCCTCCAGAACTAATGGAGCTGAAGATGCAGCTGCAAGAATTATTGGATAAGGGTTACATCAGACCAAGTGTGTCTCCATGGGGAGCACCTGTGTTATTTGTTAAAAAGAAGGATGGGACCTTTAGGATGTGCATTGATTATCATCAACTGAACAAGTTGACCATTAAGAATAGATATCCACTTCCTAGAATTGATGATCTTTTTGATCAAGTGAGAGGAGCTTCAGTTTTATCTAAGATAGACCTCAGGACTGGGTATCACCAGCTCATAATTAAAGAAGAAGACATGAGCAAAACAGCATTTCGAACCAGGTATGGGCATTACGAATTTGTAGTCCTACCTTTTGGTTTGACGAATGCCCCTGCCACCTTTATGTGTCTAATGAACAGTGTGTTGAATAAGTATTTGGAAAAATTTGTTCTGGTGTTCATAGATGATATCTTAGTCTATTCTAAAAATGAAGATGAACATAAGGAACATCTGAGAATAGTGTTGCAGACTTTAAAAGAAAACCAGCTATATGCCAAGTTCAGTAAATGTGAATTTTATAGAGATAAAATTCAATATCTGGGTCATACAATTTCTGAAAAAGGGTTGGCAGTTGACCCTGAAAAGGTAAAAGCCATTAAAGAATGGCGAGTGCCTACTGATGTCTCAGCAGTAAGATCATTTATGGGAATGGCAGGCTATTATCGCAGATTTGTGGAGAGATTTTCTGCTATAGCAAATCCCATAACCTCATTACAAAGGAAGGGTGTTAAGTTTGTGTGGACTGAGAAATGTCAAAACAGTTTCGAACAGTTGAAACAAAAACTTATTTCAGCTCCTATATTAAAAATTGCTGATCTTGATAAAGAGTTTGTTGTATGTACAGATGCTTGCAGAGAAGGGCTGGGAGGAGTCCTGTTACAGGAAAATTCAGTCATTGCCTATGAATCTAGGAAACTGAAAGTACATGAACAAAATTATAGTGCATATGATTTGGAACTTGCAGCTGTGATCCATGCCCTAAAAATGTGGAGACACTATTTGCTGGGGAAAAAGTTCACATTGATGACTGATCATATTAGCCTCAAATATTTTTTCTCCCAAACTGATCTAAATGAAAGACAAGCCAGATGGCTGTCCTTTTTAAGTGAATTTGATATGGACATCAAGCATATCAAGGGGAAAGAAAATAAAGTTGCTGATGCATTAAGTAGAAATGCTTGTCACCATGTAAACAACATTAGGAGTAGTGGACAGATTGAGATAGAAGAGTTGGTGAGAGAAGCAGCCAACCAAGACCCAAATTATGAAGCACTCTTGGTGAAACTGCAGACAAAAGATAAAACTGGTTTCACTCAAAACCAACAAGGGCTGCTCTATTATAAAAACAGGTTGTATGTTCCTAATTGGGAGTCATTAAAAAAAGGAAATTTTGGATGAATATCACAAACAGCCCTATGCAGGACATCCCGAATACCAAAAGATGTTAACAGCCTTGAAGAAGAAGCTGTTCTGGCCAGGAATGAAGAGAGATGTGGCAGAGTATCTAAGTAGGTGTATGGAATGTCAATTGGTCAAAGTTGAGCATCAACACCCAGCAGGGCTTTTAAACCCTTTGCCAATTGCCGAATGGAAATGGGACACAGTTTCCCTAGATTTTATAACAGGATTACCCAAGACTAAATATCAACATGATTCTGTTATGGTAGTAGTAGACACCCTCACAAAAGCTGCTCACTTTATACCAGTGAAATCTACTTTCGGAACAGCTCAAGTAGCAAATGTTTTCCTGAAGGAGATAGTAAGGCTTCATGGAGTGCCCAAGGTGATTGTCTCAGATCGGGATGCCAAGTTTACAACAGCATTCTGGAAGGGGTTGTTTGCAGGAATGGGTACTAAACTGAATTTTAGTACTGCCTATCACCCTCAAACGGATGGGCAAACAGAAAGAACAAATCAAATTTTAGAGGATATGCTGAGAATGTACGTGATGGATAGGCCATCAAAGTGGGAAGAGTATCTGCATTTAGCTGAGTTTTCCTATAATAACAGCTACCACTCCTCTATTAAGATGAGTCCGTTTGAGGCACTTTATGGGAGAAAGTGTCGTACTCCCTTGAGCTGGAGTCAACTAGAGGATAAACTAGTTTTGGGACCAGATGCACTACAAGAGATGGAGAGAATTGTCAAATAGATACAAAGAAATATCAAGACAGCACAAGATCGCCAGAAAAGCTATGCTGATAAGAAAAGAGTACACCGAGAATTCAAAGTGGGGGATCATGTGTATTTACGCATCAAACCCAAAAAGAGCACACTTTATGCTGGAAGTTGTGCAAAACTTGCCCCTAGATATTGTGGGCCTTTTGATGTGTTGGAAAGGGTGGGACCAGTGGCTTACAAACTGGCCTTACCACCCCATGTTAAAGTACATAATGTGTTTCATGTTTCATTATTAAAAAGATATGTGCATGATGCTTCTCACATAGTTGATTGGAATGTTGTACAGGTGGAACCAGAAGGGGAGTTCCTGCCAGAACCGCTTCAAATATTGGACCGGGAAGAAATTGAATTGAGAAACAGAACAGTGGCCAGAGTAAAAGTGCAGTGGAAGCACTTTACTGCTGAAGAAGCCACCTGGGAAAAGGAAGCTGAAATGATGGAGCGATATCCATTTTTGTTTAAATGAACTCTAGTAGTGAATAAGAACACCGAGGACGGTGTTTATTTTCAGAGGGGGAATATGTAAAACCCCCAATTTGTGTGTTGAATTTTTAAAGTTAGACATTTGAACTTTAATCCTAAGGGGGTGGACCCCAAGGGATGAATATGGTGTGAATGTATTTGCATATTTTATTTGAGGAAATAAATAAAATGATTGTGAATTTTGACCAAAAAGAGAATTTGAGATCACTTGCCAAATCCATGAGGATGGATAAGGCAACAAATCCCCAAAAATCTTTCAGAAAATCCTTGAAAGAAATTTATTTAGATTTGAGGAGGAATCTAAAAATTTCCCCAATGAAGAGGAGTAGTTGGGAAAAGGTGAGAAAAAAACTGGAAAAGCTTAGGAAAAGCTTAAAGCAGCTTTAAAGAACCCCAAGATGGGAAGCCTAGGCTAAACAGGAAAGAAAGCATCCTGCTATTCTGGACGCAGAATTAGAAACATGCTTTGGGGAAACTATGAGCTTAAATAAGCTGTTCCTAGACAGATCATGGGTTTATCTGGGCTAGAAGGTGATCTCTGCTCGGGGGTGAGTCCTGGGAGATAAAGAGGACTCTAAGGTTGGGAGGTTGGTCAATTGCAGTTTTGTGGTATGTCTGAAATGCTTGTTAATTTGAGTTGAAATGGTATGAATTGGTAACATGAAAAATTTATTTGATGTATGATTGAATTAGTACTACATTTAACAGCACCATTCTTAAGGTATTCACCTTTCCAGTCCTGTTTAGTTGTAGATCAGAAATCCATGAAGTAGAACTACAGAAAATTTAAACCAAGGTTAGCTTAAATCTGAAGTACTTAATCCTCATAGATAAATAAATATTATTTTATCTCTTGCAGATACAAATGGGATGGTTTTATGCTCTTGTATATGCTAGAAATATTATAGCAGAAATGAGATCTATATGAACCATATCATAAATGAATAGAACCAGTTATTTGAAAAAAAAAAAACTATACTCGATAGGAGTTTTATAACAGATCTAAAGGTATAGACATTATCTTTAAAAAAAAAAAAAAAATCTCTTTGTACTCCTTGAACATGGTAGTAGCATAACCAATTTCTTGACCTAGAATAATCGTATACCTATATTTACATATATGTATAACAAAAATATTTTAATTAAGTCAAAAGTATAGATATATTCCGAGGTATCAAGTAACCCGTCCTTTGGGCTTGGATACCCTCGGCAACAAACTATACATATATACCTATACATGCCGATAGATACCACAAAAACGATATAAGCGATGATCTAATATGCAAACGACCTACGGACAAAACATAATAACGAAACCTACCTATGATATGTATATGCATATAAATCAAGTCTATTTGCAGAGAAGTGCTATGAAAATAATGCCTCATGTTTTAGGTTTATTGGAATACAGGTAGGTATACATTAAACGACGCATAAAGTCTCATTGTAGCGTCATAGAAAAAACAAAATAGACATGCCTCGAACTTATTCTAAATTTAATTTTGACTAACAGTAATACATATAAACGGGAGAACGCCAGAATGTTAAACACAGGTAACGCCGAATAGAAGGATGATTTAAACTTCAAATCCCGGATTAGAAAAGGGAAATTTGACAGTAAGATTAACCGACCATGAGAGCTCTGAAACAGGTCGATACGAATCAAACCCACATTTGCATGGGACGATTTTACTGTTCGCACCGAAGAGTTACCCTCGCTTGTCGAAATCCTGATGGCTGAAACGTATAGGTAAGCAACCAAAACAGGAAACCCATTTTAAAGCAAATACTAGTCGAGAAGATAACTACACAACTCGAACCAAGTCCCGATGGGATATGGGCGATTTTGATTATTCCTAAAACACAAGGCTAAATAAAATAAAATTTGCCGGGGCGAGCCACGAATAACCTGGTCGCGCATCTCCGTGGTGGTGCGGGGAGCCAAAGATACACAACACGGTCGACAACGCCACTCTTCGTCGGGGTTTAACTGGCCATACAACTATTCTATGCCCCGAGACATAAGCTTCTCACACCAAATAGCACACACACACGCGAGGAAGGCGTGCCACTCTCAATAAAATCGTAGAAGAGAAAGCTTGAATATGTGGTTCAGTGAGGTGGACGGCCGATATAACCAAATCGGTATCCTAACCTCAGATGGAACATTAATATTACCCCAGCAATTATATATAAAAAGGTAATGACATAGTAAATACCGACGCATATAACGACCACAGAAATTCAACGTAAGTATACCTTCGGTAACCTAGAAGAATTTTAACAGTTAACTGAGGGATAGAAATGAAAGAAAAAGCGACCATACTGTAATAGCCAATACCCAACTCGAGGAAGAAGAAGAGAATCAGGGTTAGCACTATCGTTCAAGCGTACAGTCATTGTTCAGATACAAACGTAAACTCTGAAACCTGATAGCACGCCACAACCCTGAAACTCCCGGCGCAGGTCTCACTTCGAGCTGAGAAATCGAAACAAAGGGAGATAATCGTAAAGAACGATCCGGTGATTAGGTTGGAAATAGAGTCTCCCATGAAATGAATACCTGAAACCCTAATTACTATGCCCGATAACTTCAGACAATCCCAAGGGAGATTGAGCAGACGCCGATTGATAGAAAAGAGTACCCAAAAATTGTCAATGAGCACCGGAAGTGTAGGTGGACGTAGGCACGAGAGCAGAGCTTTAATTCGAAAGCTACATATTGTCAGAACAGGAGCCAACGATCACAGTACTTGAACAGGCCGAACGAAGGAAACATCCACACGTCGAGTGTAGAGGACAATGCACGCCGTCGTTGTTACTCCCGCATGGGAGATAGGCTGTTCTTGGAAAGAAAAAAAAACTAAACAAGAAAATATAATGACCAGAATTACACGCAAAACTTTTCAAACATCGCCTGGAGATGGACGGCTCCTACGAACCCCAACCTGCTCACCTATATGGTACTGACAAAACAAGAATCCGACGCGTTGGTGCCGGTCTCAATCAGCAAAGAATGGGCAGGCGAGAGGATGAGTGAGTACACGCAGGCGCGCCGACTGTCACAACAGGATTTCGGCGTGGTTGCAATTGAACGGCTGCGTGATATACTCCGAACCCTGACAAATGCAACACACCATAATTATGAAATTATGTTAACAGAAATGGATTGTGGTAGATACATAGTAACAGAAAAGAAAATTATAATAAAACAAAGCTTTTCAAATTATCAACCGTGGACACGTATATCAACTCATACTTACGGCGGAGAGTAGGTCATATGATGAATTAAATATATGGCTATTATATGTTTCATAATCGTGAGCGGTCAATCTATAAATATGACAATTCAATCCATAGGTACGAGTATCATATGCGACCTCGAATGCCTTAATAAGGTGAAGATTTATGTATATATATATATATAACTATATATATATATATATATATATATATATATATATATAATTATATATACATATCTATATGAACAAGTAGGCAAATGGTACGAAGTTAAATATCTTTAACTCATGGTAGATAGATATATATATATCTAAGTCATGCATAAAAATAAGAGAGTTAAGAAACTCTATTCCCTAATAAATATATGTGAATTTTATATTGATATACATCAGGGTTCTATGTTCTATGTAAATGATATATATATATCCAGTACAGGTTTGGAGAAAAACAAACAACAGTAGGGATGTACACAAGGGTAGGAGATGAAATAAAATGTTATGTACATGAGGGAAATGTATCCATAGGTGGACTCAAATGTTATTTAAGTGGATTAATGATCTTATCATTTAGATCACTAGAACATTCAAAGTGTACCTAGAAAAAAAAAAAAAAAATTCCCTAAATTAGAGGTGTGACATTTTAATATTATTTGAGATAGTATAAATATAGCTAAATAATTTTTAGGTCCAATAGTTGTACATCATTTTAATTAATATGTATTAGTGATCTCTTTATATATAATTTTGTTTCAAAGTTGTAGACTAATTTCTCATATGATGCATTATTAAGACTTTTGTTTTAGAGATGTTTAGAGTTTAACTAGTTGGTGTTTCATATGTAGAACTATGGAGGTTATAATGGTAGCTATAGTAATCCCTAATATG
Source organism: Pinus albicaulis (assembly GCA_034641835.2). Taxonomy (NCBI): domain Eukaryota; kingdom Viridiplantae; phylum Streptophyta; class Pinopsida; order Pinales; family Pinaceae; genus Pinus; species Pinus albicaulis. The sequence goes on along the minus strand of JAXQQM020058835.1, from coordinate 30,566 downwards.
TCACTCAAGTAAATATGAGATTATAGTAATCCCTAATGTGTCATTGGAGTAAATATATAATTATAATGATAGTTATTATAGTAATCAACTATATGTCCATTCAATATTATCCATCATCTAAAGATAACAATTGACTTTTTTATTTTGCTACTAAAAAATGCATAATGTTAATTCTACTTGTATATAGAAAACTAAACACATTATTAATTTTTATGGTAAGTTGTTATAATTTTTTCAAAATTATTATATCTTTTTAATAAAAAAAAATTATATCACACATAAAAATAACTAAATATTTTTTTTATTATAATTTTACAATTAAAATTTTGTATTTCCCATTACTTATTAAATACTATTATATATTACTTATTAAATATTATTATATATTGTTTAGAGTTTTACAGTTAAAATTTTGTATTTCCCATTACCTATTAAGTATTATTAAAAATATGAAATGAAATTATTTTACAAAATATTTTCACTTATACAAAAAGAATAATTCTATATATTATTTTTACATATTAAATATTAACTTATATAAAATCAATAATTAATTCTATATATTATTTTAACATATTAAATATTAACATATATAAAATCAATAATTCTATATATTATTTTAACATATTAAATATTAACATATAAATGTAAAAATAAGTTTAAAGTTAAATAGATAGTATTTAAAAATATATTATTTTTATTTTTTATATCAACCTAATAACGTTAAGTAGTTAGATCGTGTTTTGTATTTTTTTAAATTTATTTAAGATTAAAAAATAATAATTATTAAAAAATAATAATTTGTATGTTAATATATAGGTTAAGAAGTTAGATTGTGTTATGTATTTTTTTTAATTTATTTAAAATTATAAAATATTAATTATTAAAAAATAATAATTTGTATGTTAATATATAGATTGTAAATTTTAAGAATATATAATTTATATGAAAATTAAATTAATATAATAAAATGATAATTCTTTGATGGGGGTGGTTAAAATCTGTTTGAAATATCCAAAAATATTCATAGGTGGTATAACGATTTGCAAGCTTAACTGCAAGGTTGATAAGTCTCAAGCGATGGGTGTTGGTTGCAGGGTAGCTCGGTTTCCATCGGTGAGACTTCATCTTTAATAAAACATGACGTCTTTTTATTATTTAATAACAATAATAATAATAATTTGATATAATATATAAAAATAATAATAATAATAATAATAATTATTATTTAAATAATAATAAAATAAATAATTATTAAATTAATTTTAAAATATAAATATAAATATAATTTAAATATTTATTTAAAAATACAATATCTATAAATAATTATTGAATTTAATATATATATATATATATATATATATATATATATATATTCTATTTAATATTATGGTATTGATATGGATAATATTGTTCTCTGGCTTTAAAAAAATTATTAAAAATAAGTAATATTTATTTTAAAAATAATTTTAATTCAACATAATACTCTAAAAATAAATTTCTTAAAAACTGAGTGAGTGTCAATTTAAATTTATTAAACTACATTTAAAGTCCATGTTCAACTTCAAGTTAGCAGCTATTGGAAAGTAACACTTCATATCCCTAAAACACGAGCTAGCAATGTCTAGGGGGGCTCCATCTCTGCTCGAACCTTCTGGCCTATCCTGATTCTCCTCCTTATTTTGTTCCTCGGCTTTTATGTGTTCACAGCGGATGCCTTGGGTTACAGGTTACATGCTGGAAGCTGCTCGGATGATCTAATTGGAACAAAACCTGTAAGATTAATTGCGAGAACTGGGAGAGAATAAATCGCTAGTTTCGTACCAGCACAAGTACCTGTGTATCTAATAAACGAGAGTTTAGGGTAGAGGTTGTCTGTGGGTATCTAATAAACGAGATGGATACATTCCCCGAATCTCTATGAAGGGTTTTAGCAGAAATGGAGTGTATGAGGGTTTTAGCAGAAATGGAGTATATGAGGGTTTCAAGGATCGGAGCTCATCATCCCGCAATTCATGCTGTTCAATCCCAAATGCAGCTGTGTTCTTCTTCTGCTGTGCCAAGGAATGGAGATGGAATTATGTCAAGACATGGAAATGGAATTCATCCTCATCAATACCCAATATCCCAATTTGACAACAAACAACAATAGGTCCAGGCAGGAATTCATCCTCATCAATACTCTGCTCCATCTGCTCAGCCAGGAATTCATCCTCATCAATACCCAATATCCCAATTTGACAACCATCCCAAACGCTCCAAACAACAGGTCCAGGCAGGAATTCATCTTCATCAAATTTCTGTTTCATCTGCTGCGCCACCTTTCCATATTTATCAATATGAGGTAATTTATTTTTATTTTTATTTTTTTATAACTATAGTTTATTATTATTATTATTATTATTATCCAATTTTAAATTCACTGACAAACCAGCTACAAACCCTCCCTCCAAAACGCCCAGGTGGATTCTTCTGTTATGCCGTGGAATGGAAATGGAGGTCATCTTCTTCACCCTCGTGGAAGTAGTTTGAATAGAGAAATGGAAGTCATTCAGTTTACCAATCCACAATGCAATGATTGTTGTACCTTCCTTTTGCCTTAAGTAATGAAATAATATTAAAGAAACTGTGCTGGTATCCAGCTGGCTTTTCAATGCACTTCTTTACCAACCGCCCTCCTAATTACGATGCACTGCCCCCCATCGCATCCAATTTGATTGGTAATTCTGCATTTCCAATATCTATTTTTCCACTGGGAATCTGTGATAAATCTAGTATAGCTTCAGGCCAAAGAGAAACTGTCACAGTCAACTAAACTTCTATCCTAGTAAGAGTAATTAATAATTTTTTTATTTTACAATTAACCATTAACACACAACCTTCACATTACCGAACTAACATAATAACACCTGCTATATGAAATACACATATTATAACTACGTGGTTATACAAACTATAGAATTAAATTACCCCAAACTAAATCTCCAAGCACAATTCAATTCTAATTATGCTACGGTATAACTCTTGATATGGTATTAATCTACAACAATGAGTACACTTGGGCTTTATTGACATTGGCCTAAATGCTATTAAATATTTTAACCACCATGTGTACTGTTTCACCGCTCGGTACTCTGTGATTTCATGTTATCCATCGGGCGAGGCCTATTATTTATTTCACCGTATCTGGTCATAAATTTCCATGTCACATATGAGTTATTTGTTTCGCCATATGGCTTCATTCTTGCCTGGCTGGGTACAGGTCTCGCGCGTTAGTCAATTGGCGGTAGCAAGCAAATCACGCCTCGATCTCCGCATAGATTGCGAGGGAAGATCATCGATTTGGGTTTTCATCCACCGCCCTATCTCACAAGCTCAGAGACTCTTTCACGGCGCGCTGCCCACCATTATTCCTTCCAGCCTGCGTGGCTAGTCACCTTGATTCGGAGGTAAACGCTACTATGAATACTTCAGGTTACCAACCAGTGGTGTGTTATAAATGATTCTACAGGTTTTCTCGAGCATCCACAAAGTCTTTTTGGTTCGCCCCTGTGCAAAGATGTTCTATGAGTAGGTTTTCCTATGCATGGCAGGGTGCCGGTGGAGGATGGATATGCAGATCGATACTTGGCTCTCTAGAAGGAGACCGCCTTAACTCAACAGGTATAACCGGCTTTGGCCTTCCCTTCTTCTTCTGTTTTACACAAATAAATCGAGAATCCGTCTTTAAACCCTATATGATCTGGTGTTCTTTTCTTTGGACAGGCTACACGAGGTTTAATACTCTTTTCAGGTACAAAATCCGAATATCAACCCTTCAGCTTCTTAAGAAATACTCTTGTCCATTTTAGTTTTCCAGCACTAATTCCTTTGGAGATTTCCTAACAAGTTTTTCCTTTGTGTTTCTGCAGGTATGATGACCGGTTTAGCCTTTCTTCCTCTGTGCGGGTTCTATCATTTTAGTTCAGTAGATAAAATGACCGTTTCCCCATTTACACAGGTACTTCGGCGCTCATGATCGCTGAGAGTCATGTCGTATGTTTTCAGCTACTGTACTATTTGGGTTACGGCTTTTTCTAGCCTAGGTTTTCTTATGTTTCGCTTCAGAAAAATAGAGACTGTATATTTTTCAGAGGGTTTAGTCTACACCTTATTCTATGTGAACAGGTTATATTTTGCAATATGCACAATGTATTATTATTTTAACTTCCAGCCATCATGGCCAGACCCTTTGACTACCTTGTTTTAATCTAGTCCCTACAGTTCTAACTAACTCGATGCAGCTCATAATACATTAAATTCTCATTTATGTGTCGCTCAGGGTTTTGGTTCGAAATTCCTTTGGGTAATGTTTATACTGCGTGCGACGGTGAGCAATGGCACTGCTCCATTGCCCGCAAATACTTCCTGTATTTTATTTCTTAAGTACGGCTATGCTTCTTAATGCAATTCTTTTCCTATAGAGTAATACAGTGCACGGCCAGGATTGTAACAAGTCGAGTGTCTTTCATGATAAGGTGTAAGTTTGTGCATGCATCTGAAAGAAATTTTTCCTGTTTATATCAGCAGTATTTTCTTGTATCTGCTCATAAGTTAAGACTTCAGTTTTATTATTTAGATTACTTAACCCTATGTGGCACCGGCCGTCGTAACCAAGGCCATGTATAGTCTCAGGGACAAGAAGAGGAGTGAGTAGGGTTTCTATTCCCAACTCCGCTCTACAAGTTCAACGCTATAGCATGCACCTATCAAGATGTGAATAAATATTGTTTAAATAGCACATGTATTCCTGTTAGTCTTCTATTTCTATCGCAAACATGATGAATAACTACAAGTTCATTCTTCTTGTTTATACAACGTATATGATTACTAGTGTTTATGTGGGCCTGTTATTTTTTAACTGTAGCTTAATAACGTAGAATAAAACCCCATGTTAACCCTAGTATATTCTGGCTTTACTGTTATTCTGCTAACTTTCTTTTAAGTGCTTCATATACAAATATAAAGATTATCTGCTACAGAGTTTTCATATTTCCAGAGTTAGCTATTATTCCTGCCCATGGGTCTGAGGGTTATTTTCACGAATGGTTATTAAACACTTAACCATTACTGTACTCAACTACATCACATTTAAATAGTGTAAATAGATATTTACTGTAATCATCTTCATCACATTTTAGTAATGTATACAAATATATATATATATAAATATACTGTAATCATCTACTTCACATTTTGGTAGAGTAAACAGATAAATGGTGATTCCCGTATTATAACTTGAACAAATTCTAAAGTACTTATCTGGTAGGAAAAGAATACTCTCCAACTGTGGTCCTCCCAACCATCAAGGGAGGCAATGTCGTCCTTCGCTTGCCCCCTAGCTCTAGAATTCAGTCGGTACCACGTAACGTAGGAAGACCGTTGTGACCTCGTACGTCAATCCAAACATGTACGTACAATCTGAATACAAGGTTGCAGAAGCTTTTCTCAACTGTCCATTTCCACAGCTCTAGAGAATGCTTCACCTTCTTCTTTCCAGAGAAAAAACACAGAACCCCTAACCCTCCCCTGGGATTTCCTTTTATCCCTCGAGATTAGGTAACTGTCCTCTAACTGTTCCCAAGTAACCAACTTCTATTCTTAGACACTTTACCAACAGTTTAAGAGATTCATTTCCTTTTACCAACTCAGTAACAAAAATAGTGTTTCTTTTACAAAATAAAATAAACATATATTAAAATAAATAAATTGTCTTTTAACTAAATTCATGCTAATTAGCTCTAAATGAGGCTGTCACATCTTCCTCCCCTGGAAGTAACACCGTCCTCGGTGTTTCAGTCCAAGTCTACAAAGAGCTCCGGGTATGCTTCCCGTACAAACTTTTCATCTTCCCAGGTAGCTTCGTCAGGTCCAAAGTGCTTCCATTGCACTTTCACCTGGGTAATTATTCTTTTTCGGAGTTCAATTTCCCTACGATCAAGTATGCGTAGCGGCTCTACCAGAAATTCTCCGTCCGGTTCTACCTGAAAAGTAGCAACAGGATTATCAATTAGTAACTTCAGATTTGTTTCAAACTTCAGCTAGGATTTTATTTCCTTTCTTTCTTCCTACGTGAATGTTTTGCCATTGAATTACATGTTTTTCATCATGCACATATTGCTTTAACAAAGATACATGGAATACATTGTGCACTTCAATGTGACTAGGCAAAGCCAGTCTATAGGCTACTGGTCCCACCCTTTCCAGAATTTGGAAGGGTCTGCAGTAACGAGGAGCTAACTTGGCGCAAGAAGTCCACCTTAAGGTACTTATTTTAGGCTTAATCCTGACATACACGTGGTCACCTACTTCAAATTCACGATAAGACCTTTTCTTATCTGCAAAGACCTTCTGTCAGTCCTGCGTGGCCTTCAAATTTTGTCTTATTCTTTTTACCTTAGCTTCTAGCTCAGCCAACATTTCTGGTCCCAACATTAATTTCGTCTCCGGACTGCTCCAGTTGATTGGTGTACGACATTGTCGCCCATATAACGCTTCAAAGGGGCTCATTTTTAGAGACTCCTGGTATCCGTTATTATATGCAAACTCCACTAGGTGCAGGTAATCTTCCCATTTAGTTGGCTGCCGCATTACATACATGCGCAGCATATCCTCCAAAACTTGGTTTACTCGTTCCGTCTGCCCATCAGTTTGAGGGTGATAGGCAGTACTGAAGTGTATTTGAGTACACAAACCCGAAAACAGGGTTTTCCAAAATGCGGAGGTAAACTTAACATCCCGATCTGAAATCACAGTCTTAGGTATACCATGCAACCTAAGATTTCCCTCATAAATACGTCTGCAATCTGCACGGTTTTGTAAGTGGACTGCACAGGTATGAAGTGGGCAGATTTACTTAATCTGTCCACCACTACCATGATTGAATCTTTTTGCTTCCTTGTTCAAGGTAAGCCTGTGATGAAATCTAAAGAGATCACTTCCCACTTCCATTCAGGAATAGGTATGGGCTGTAGTAGTCCTGCTGGATGCCGATGCTCCACTTTAACCTGCTGGCACTCTAAACACTTACTCAGATATTCTGCAATTTCACTGCGCATACCGGGCCAATAATATATCTTTCTAATTGCCGAAAGCATCTTTTGATAACCAGGATGACCAGCGTAGTTGCTGCGATGGTACTCGTCCATGATTAACCCCTTGAGGCTTGCACGATTACGAACATAGACCCTTCCGTGGAACATTAACATTTGTTCCTCATTAATTCCATACTCGGATGGCTTTCCTTGCTTCAGATCTTCTTCCATCTGTCGCCACAAAAACTGATATTCTGGGTCCTTCTGGGCCTCTTCCTTTATTTGTTCTGATAGTTGGCTCATAGGTTGGCTGTAATAGATTGCATAGATCCCATGCAATTTCCTACTCAAGGCGTCTGCAACTCGGTTTTCTTTCCCTTTGACATGTTGTATGTCCATGTCAAATTCGCTGAAAAAGGCGTTCCACCTTGCTTGCCTAGAGTTTAAATCTGCCTGCTTGAAGTAGTTAGTTAAACTGCTGTGGTCTGTTTTGAGTATGAACCTTTTTCCCAGTAGGTAATGCCTCCACACTCGGAGAGCATGCACTACTGCGGTGAGTTCTAGATCATAGGCAGAGTACTTTTGTTCACGCTCTCTCAATTTCCTGGACTCATAGGCTATTACCTTGCCTTCCTGCATTAACACTGCGCCCACTCCCTCCTTGCTGGAATCAGTACACACCACATAATCTTTGTTGGGGTCAGCAACTTTCAGCACTGGTGCTGTGGTTAAGAGTTGTTTCAGCTTCTCAAAGCTGTTATGACATTCATTCGTCCGTTTGAAAGATCTGCCTTTCTTTTGTAAGGATGTAATAGGATAGGAAATCTTAGAAAACCCTTCGATGAACCGCCTGTAGTATCCTGCCAGACCCATGAATGATCTGATATCTGCCACATTCTGTGGTACTTGCCATTCCATGATGGTTTTAATATTTTCGGGGTCCACCGCTATTCCCTCAGCTGTCACAGCATGACCCAAATACTGGATTTCTGGTTTGAAGAAATTGCACTTGCTGAATTTAGCATACAGCTGATGCTTCCTTAATATTTCTAACACTATCCTCAGATGCTCCTTATGTTCTTCCTCGCTCTTGGAGTAGATCAGGATGTCGTCTATGAAGACCAATACAAAGCGATCTAAAAACTGATGAAAAATGCCATTCATCAACCTCATAAAGGTTGTTGGCGCATTTGTCAACCCGAATGGTAATACTACAAACTCATAATGTCCATATCTGGTGCGGAATGCTATCTTGCAAACATCCTCATCCTTGATTCGAATTTGGTGATATCTAGACCGCAAATCTATTTTAGAGAACACTTTGGCACCTCTCACCTGATCGAATAAATCATCGATTCTGGGTAGAGGATATCTATTCTTAACTGTCAGCTTGTTGAGTTGTCGGTAGTCCATACACATGCATAAGGTTCCATCCTTCTTTTTAACAAAGAGGACGGGTGCTCCCCAAGGTGACACGCTTGGGAAAATATATCCTTTATCTAACAATTCCTGCAACTGCATCTTTAACTCTGTTAATTCTGGTATACTCATTCTGTAAGGTGCTCTTGACACAGGAGAGGCTCCGGGTAGTAGTTCAATAGTGAAATCAATGTCTCTTTTCGGTGGCAATCCTGGAATGTTTTCTGGAAACACATCTAGGAATTCCTGTACCACAGGGATGTCTTTTATATCTGCTGCTTTTTCGTTAGATTCAGTATACCCTACTTGAGTTGCGTACAACTGACACCCCTTTTGGATACACTTGCTCATCTGAGATGCTGTTATGGGGCGCAATTGCACAGGCTTTTTAATTCCTTTAATTTCCTTACGCGTACCATCCTGTGCTCTATAATAAATTGTCTTCTCCTTACAGTCTACTAAGGTCCAGTGTTTCTCCAACCGGTCCATTCCTAGTAATACATCATATGATCCCAATGGTAAAATATTTAAGTCTACCTGCAGCTACTGTTTTGCCACTTCCAAAGTGCAATTTGCAATTTTCGCAGTCACTTTGCATTTAGCTCCGGTGGCTAGTTGAACTAGCCAAGGGTTTTTTAATATCTATTCTTTTATATTGCACAGTTCCACTAGTTTAGGACTTACATAACTTAAACTAGCTCCAGCGTCTATTAAAATCGAGACAGGTTTATATAACATAGTACCTTCCAGTTCAATCATTGTGGGCTGGAAATCAGCCTGTCGATCCTCCAAGGCTGCGTTTATACGTGGTATGTTTCGCCCCACGTCCCCCACTGTCGATGCCTCCTGCAAGTTTGCCACATTTTCATTCCTTTTACGCTGTGGACAGTTCTTGTAATAGTGTGCTTCCCCACAGCCCCAACACTGTAAGGGGGGTTTCGAATTCTGTCCTTGTTCTGGTTTGCTTGATCCTTCTGTGGGTTTTTCTTCAGCTGACCACTTGATTCTTTGATGGTTTCTATTAAACTGTTTGTTTCCAGCGTTCCGTCCTATCCCTTTAAAGTGGCTGCTTTTGCTGCTTTTAAAAGTAGATGAATTCTTTTGATTTTTCTTGGGCTGCCAACCCTTTCCACCATCCCCCTTGATCTTATACTGCTGGTAACACATGCGTGCTTTCCAGACAGCTTCATCCATCGTTTGGGGGTTAACAAACTCTATTCTTTCCCTCATAGGGGAAGGCATACTGCTCAGAAATCTCTGTACCTTAGCCTTTTCTTCTCTGAGGTAAGGTACATAGCGTAGCAGGGATGTAAATTTCGTAACATACTCATCCATGGTCAATTGGCCCAGCCTAAGATCATGGAATTCTTTGGCTTTATCATCGTAAAATCTCTCTGTCAGATATTTATCTTTGAAGTACTGCTGGAACAATTCCCATGTAATGTCTCGCTCATCAATGCTGCGAACGTTCTTTACCTCCTCCCACCACAGGGTGGCTTTCTCTCGCAGCTGGTATATAGCCAGCCTAGCCTTCAGATTGCTGTTGTACTCATATACCTGGAAATATTTATTGATGTTAATTAACCATGCTTCAGCTGCCTCTTCTGCCTCGCCATCAAACATCGGTGGCTTGATCTTACGAAACTCCCCCTGCAGTTCATTTCTCTGCCTTTTATGATCCTGCTGATCGAACGGATTTCCCGATTCTGCCTCGTTATAATTGTGGTTTTTGCTCTTGTGAGAAAAAATATTTTCTGTCTTTCCGGTGGTGTTGTTTCTAGTTTGTTGGTCTTCTGATTTGGTTGATAACTCTCTTTCTGCACTAGGCTGCTGCGTTTCCTGATTCTGTTTATCAGATATGCTCTTCAGGATCCTTTCCTGGTCTAGCAGTAACCTTTCATTGTCCTTTCGAACTCTTATCATCTCCTCTTGTAACTGCTGTACCGTGTTTAGCAGAGAGGCAGTTTGCTGCTGCTGTTTTTCCAGCATCTTCCTTGTCTTTTATCTCTTCTCAGTGCACTAATACACACACAGCTTTGTTAGTAGACCCTTAGGTTGCCAGTGTAGTAACCGGCTTTGATACCACTTGTCACAGTCAACTAAACTTCTATCCTAGTAAGAGTAATTAATTTTTTTTTTTTTTACAATTAACCATTAACACACAACCTTCACATTACCAAACTAACATAATACCACCTGCTATATGAAATACACATATTATAAATACGCGTTTATACAAAATATAGAATTAAATTACCCCAAACTAAATCTCCAAGCACAATTCAATTCTAATTATGCTACGGTATAACTCTTGATATGGTATTAATCTACAACAATGAGTACACTTGGGCTTTATTGACATTGGTGTAAATGCTATTAAATATTTTAACCACCATGTGTATTGTTTCACTTCTCGGTACTCTGTGATTGCATGTTATCCATCGGGTGAGGCCTATTATTTATTTCACCATATCCGGTCATAAATTTCCATGTCACATATGAGTTATTTGTTTCGCCATATGGCTTCGTTCTTGCCTGGCTGGGTACAGTTGTCGCGCGTTAGTCAATTGGCGGTAGCAAGAAAATCACGCTTCGATCTCCGCATAGATTGCGAGGGAAGATCATCGATTTGGGTTTTCATCCACCGCCCTATCTCACAAGCTCGGAGACTCTTTCATGGCGCGCTGCCCACCATTATTCCTTCCAGCCTGCATAGCTAGTCACCTTGATTCGGAGGTAAACACTACTATGAATACTTCAGGTTAACGACCAGTGGTGTGTTATAAATTATTCTACAGGTTTTCTCGAGCATCCACAAAGTCTTTTTGGTTCGCCCCTGTGCAAAGATGTTCTACGAGCAGGTTTGCCTATGCATGGCAGGATGTCGGTGGAGGATGGATATGCAGATCGATACTTGGCTCTCTAGAAGGAGACCGCCTTAACTCAATAGGTATAACCGGCTTCGGCCTTCCCTTCTTCTTCTGTTTTACACAAATAAATCGAGAATCCGTCTTTAAACCCTATATGATCTGGTGTTATTTTCTTTGGACAGGCTACGCGAGGTTTAATACTCTTTTCAGGTACAAAATTCGAATATCAACCCTTCAGCTTCTTAAGAAATACTCTTGTCCATTTTAGTTTTCCAGCACTAATTCCTTTGGAGATTTCCTAACAAGTTTTTCGTTTGTCTTTCTGCAGGTATGATGACCGGTTTAGCCTTTCTTCCTCTATGCGGGTTCTATCGTTTTAGTTCAGCAGATAAAATGACCGTTTCCCCATTTACACAGGTATTTCGGCGCTCATGATCGCTCAGAGTCATGGCGTATGTTTTCAGCTACTGTACTAGTTGGGTTACAGCTTTTTCTAGCCTAGGTTTTCTTATGTTTCGCTTCAGAAAAAGAGAGACTGTATATTTTTCAGAGTGTTTAGGCTAGACCTTATTCTATGTGAACAGGTTATATTTTGCAATACGCACAATGTATTATTATTTTAACTTCCAGCCATCATGGCCAGTCCCTTTGACTACCCTGTTTTAATCTAGTCCCTACAGTTCTAACTAACTTGATGCAACTCATAATACATTAAATTCTCATTTATGTGTCGCTTGGGGTTCTGGTTCGAAATTCCTTTGGGTAATGTTTATACTGCATGCGACGGTGAGCAATGGCACTGCTCCACTGCCCGCAAATACTTCCTGTATTTTATTTCTTAAGTACGGCTATGCTTCTTAATGCAATTCTTTTCCTATAGAGTAATACAGTGCACGGCCAGGATTGTAACAGGTCGAGTGTCTTTCATGATAAGGCGTAAGTTTGTGCATGCATCTGAAAGAAAGTTTTCCTGTTTATATCAGCAGTATTTTCTTGTATCTGCTCATAAGTTAAGACTTCAGTTTTATTATTTAGATTACTTAACCCTATGTGGCACCGACCATCGTAACCAAGGCCGTGTATAGTCTCAGGGATAAGAAGAGGAGCGAGTAGGGTTTCTATTCCCAACTCCGCTCTACAATTTCAGCGCTATAGCATGCACCTGTCAAGATGTGAATAAATATTGTTTAAATAGCACATGTATTCCTGTTCTTCTTCTATTTCTATCGCAAACATGATGAATAACTACAGGTTCATTCTTCTTGTTTATACAGTGTATATGATTACTAGTGTTTATGTGGGCCTGTTCTTTTTTAACTGTAGCTTAATAACGTAGAATAAAACCCCATGTTAACCCTAGTATATTCTGGCTTTACTGTTATTTCGCTAACTTTCTTTTAAGCGCTTCATATACAAATATAAAGATTATCTGCTACAGAGTTTTCATATTTCTAGAGTTAGCTATTATTCCCGCCCATGGGTCTGAGGGTTATTTTCACGAATGGTTATTAAACACTTAACCATTACTGTACTCAACTACATCACATTTAAATAGTGTAAAAAGATATTTACTGTAATCATCTACTTCACATTTTGGTAGAGTAAAAAGATAAACGGTGATTCCCGTATTATAACTTGAACAAATTCTAAAGTACTTATCTGGTAGGACAAGAATACTCTCCAACTGTGGTCCTCCCAACCATCAAGGGAGGCAATGTCGTCCTCCGCTTGCCCCCTAGCTCTAGAATTCAGTCGGCACTACGGGAATAGTAGAAATACTGTTGTGACCTCTGGACGGCCAATCCAGCCACAGACAGATAATCTGAATACAATGTTGGAGAATCTTTTCTCAACTGTCCATTTCCACAACTCTAGAGAATGCTTCACCTTCTTCTTTCCAGAGAAAAAACATAGAACCCCTAACCCTCCCTTGGGATTTCCTTTTATCCCTGGAGGTTAGGTAACTATCCTCTAATTGTTCCCAAGTAACCAACTTCTATTCTTAGACACTTTACCAATAGTTTAAGAGATTCATTTCCTTTTACCAACTCAGTAATAAAAATAGTGTTTCTTGTTGAGTTTCTTTTACAAAATAAAATAAACATATATTAAAATAAATAAATTGTCTTTTAACTAAATTCAAACTAATGAGCTCTAAATGAGGCTGTCACATAAACTCGCAATAGAAGGCTGAATATTGTGAAAGAGAAGTGGTCAAACTCTGTGACCCGTCCAAAAAATCCTGTCAAGCGAGTTCGAAACCCTGAGAAAATTTTACATTCCACAATCGAGAGTAAGGTGCGTACTTAAGTCTTTAGTCATCCCATCATTAATTTCAGTTTTAGTAGCCCTTTCATACTCCACATTCCTTTACAACATAAGTGAATAGGTTATTAATGCAAGCTGTTATTTATTTATGCAGAGAGATAACTCTGGCAAGATGTTTCGCACACTATTGCAGAAGAAGCTTCAGTATAGTGATGTAGGCATTTTACGAAGAATGGTGATTCCCAAGGTGTGCACCTCTTTATATTTTTATGTCAACTGTACATACATTTTGGAATATGGGTAGATATGGTAGTATTTTTATTAGTAAATTTTGACTCAACAATTTTTGGAGTATGAGAATATTTTGACGATTAACGAATTTTGGAATATAAGAATATTTTTATATCATTGGAAGTTCAATCTGCATATATATGAAAATTCTTTGAATCTCTTATTTTTATTATGATGCTCAGAAAGACGCAGAGGATCATCTTCGGTCGTTGGATATAATGAGACCTAGTCTTGTAATGGAAGTTGAGGACATGACGTTGCCTTATATGTGGCGCTTAAGATACAGGTATCTCTTACTAAGTGATAACATTCATATGTTACTTTTCAGCCACTATATATTCCTTTATATTTATATGTTTCTTTTAGGTTTTTCTTTATTTTAAATGGAATATAAAATAAAATATCATGACCGCAGATACTGGAGCAATAACAACAGCAGAATGTACGTATTCGAAAATACATGTAAGTTATATCACTCCATTTAAATGTAATAATATATTAGCAGTTTTGATTATTTTTTTATTTTCATGCTAAAATATATAAGTTGACATTTTATTTAAATCTAATAATATATAAATTAAATATTATTTTTGGGATTTAATTGTATTAAAATAAGCTATTCATTTATAACTATTTTTATGAGAAAGTTTAATCAAATCTTTTTCATTTTTAATTATTTTTTTCTCATGTAAATTGTCACTTTGTTTAAATGTAATAATATATAGACTTTTTACTTATGTTCTAATCATTGCTTTCTCATGCTTATGACAGCTGAGTTTGTTAACGGACATGGGCTTACTGTGGGAGATTCTATGTCCCTGTTGAAAGATGAAATGGGGAGATTGGTATATTTCTAAATAAATTTTGTTTTGCTTTTATTTAATTTAAATATTTATGATTATGGTGTCTATAATTAAATGTCTGTTTTTTTTGTATTATTACAATTTAATTTATATAATTAGGTTATTAAAATTAAGAAAGTGAATTAATATGTTTTCTTCAATTTTATTTTCAAAATAGCTTTTGTTTGGTATGCTGATATAACTTTTTTTTAAACAGTTTATTAAAGGCAAGAAAAAAGAAGAGGCAAATCATTCTCAAAATCATATTGAAAGCAAGAATGATGCAAATCATTCTCCAAATCATATTGAAGGCAACAATGAAGACGACGCAAATCATTCTCAAAATCACATTGAAGGCAAGAATGAAAGCAAGAATGATGCAAATCATTGTCCAAATCATATTGAATGCAAGAATGAAGACGACGCAAATCATTCTCAAAATCACATTGAAGGCAAGAATGAAGAATACGCAAATCATTCTCAAGAATAACATAAATATAGGTGATATAGATAATATAGCTATAGATATAGATGACATAAATATAATCAATGCTATTTGTGAGTTGTAGATCTACACGGGGTATCAGTGTTTGCAATATATTAAATTTAAATTTTTTTACTATAAAAATACTATATAGATATATTTAAATATGATGGAGATTTTATAATGTGGATTTTTTCTATTTTTCTTAGCATTAATAAAAATAATGATGGTTTTTTTTATAATATTATATGTTGTAATTGAATGCTATTTTTTTTATTACCTATGAGGAGTGTTAATCAAAAAGTTTTAAATATGATGAGGATTTTATAATGTGGCATTTTTCTATTTTTTTTAGCATTAATAAAAATTAATATGTTGTAATTGAGTGCTGTTTTTTTTACTAGCTATGAGGAGTGTTAATCATAGAGCTATGAGTAGTGTTAGTCATAATAATGGTGATTATCTTTATATTAACTTTTGAGACTAAGAATAGTGTTAATGTATTTTATATTAGATTTCAGTTTAGGTAAATTAGTTAAAAAAGAGATACTAGGTACAATGTTTTCAATGATATAGATTTTTCTTCAACAATTTAGTTGATTTTAAAACTTAAATATCTTTTCAACAGTTTTTAATATTATTTGAGATAGTATAAATATAGCTAAATAATTTTTAGGTCCAATAGTTGTACATCATTTTAATTGAATATGTATTATTAATCTCTTTATATATAATGTTGTTTCAAAGTTGTAGACTAATTTCTCATATGATGCATTATTAAGACTTTTGTTTCAGAGATGTTTAAACTTTAACAAGTTGGTGTTTCATATGTAGAACTATGGAGGTTATGATGGTAGCTATAGTAATCCATAATATGTCACTCAAGTAAACATATAATTATAATGATAGTTATTATAGTAATCAACTGTATGTCCATTCAATATTATCCATCATTTAAATATAGAAATTAACTTTTTTATTTTGCTACTAAAAAATGCATAATGTTAATTCTACTTGTATATAAAAAACTAAACACGTTATTAATTTTTATTGTAAATTGTTATAATTTTTTCGAAATTATTATATCGTTTTAATAAAAAAAATTATTTCACACGTAAGAATAACTAAATATTTTTTTTATTATAGTTTTACAATTAAAATTTTGTATTTCCCATTACTTATTAAATACTATTATATATTACTTATTAAATATTATTATATATTGTTTAGATTCTATTATTATATATTGTTAGAGTTTTATAGTTAAAATTTTGTATTTCCCATTACTTATTAGGTATTATTATAAATATGAAATGAAATTATTTTACAAATTATTTTCACTTATATAAAAACATTAATTCTATATATTATTTTTACATATTAAATATTAACTTATATAAAATCAATAATTAATTCTATATATTATTTTAACATATTAAGTATTAGCTTATATAAAATCAATAATTCTATATAATATTTTAACATATTAAATATTAACATATAAATGTAAAAATAAGTTTAAAGTTCAATGACATTTTTAAATAAGTTTAAAGTTAAATAGATAGTATTTAAAAATATATTATTTTTATTTTTTATATCAACATAATAACGTTAAGTATTTAGATAGTGTTTTGTATTTTTTTAAATTTATTTAACATTAAAAAATAATAATTTGTATGTTAATCTATAGGTTAAGAAGTTAGATTGTGTTATATAATAATATATAGATTAAATATTATTTTTGGGATTTAATTGTATTAAAATAAGTTATTCATCTATAACTATTTTTATGAGAAAGTTTAATCAAATCTTTTTCATTTTTAATTATTTTTTTCTCATGTAAATTATCACTTTGTTTAAATGTAATAATATATAGACTTTTTACTTATGTTCTGATCATTTCGTTCTCATGCTTATGACAACTGAGTTTGTTAACGGACATGGGCTTACTGTGGGAGATTCTATGTCCCTGTTTAAAGATGAAATGGGGAGATTGGTATATTTTTAAATAAATTTTGTTTTGCTTTTATTTAATTTAAATATTTATGATTATGGTGTCTCTATGTCCATGTTTAAAGATGAAATGGGGAGATTGGTATATTTTTAAATAAATTTTGTTTTGCCTTTATTTAATTTAAATATTTATGATTATGGTGTCTATAATTAAATGTCTATTTTTTTTGTATTATTACAATTTAATTTATGTAATTAAGTTATTAAAATTAAGAAAGTGAATTAGTATGTTTTTTTCAATTTTATTTTCAAAATAGCTTTTGTTTTGGTATGCTATATAACTTTTTTTTAAACACTTTATTAAAGGCAAGAAAAAAGAAGAGGAAAATCACTTTCAAAATCATATTGAAAGCAACGAAGAAGAAGACGATGCAAATCATTCTCCAAATCATATTGAAGGCAAGAATGAAGACCACCCAAATCATTCTCAAAATCATATTGAAAGCAAGAATGATGCAAATCATTCTCCAAATCATATTGAAGGCAAGAATGAAGACTACTCAAATCATATTGAAGGCAAGAATGAAGACGAGGCAAATCATTCTCAAGAATAACATAAATATAGGTGATATATATGATATAGCTATAGATATAGATGACATAAATATAATCAATGCTATTTGTGAGTTGTAGATCTACAACGGGTAGCAATATTTGTAATGCTTTAAATTTAAAAAAATTTCTATATAGATATATTTAAAAATGATGGAGATTTTATAATGTGGATTTTTTCTATTTTTCTTAGCATTAATAAAAATAATGATGGTTTTTTTTATAATATTATATGTTGTAATTGAATGATATTTTTTTTATTACCTATGAGGAGTGTTAATCAAAAAGTTTTAAATATGTTGAATTTTATAATGTAGCATTTTTCTATTTTCTTGACATTAATAAAAATAATGATCATTTTATAATATAATATGTTGTAATTGAATGCTATTTTTTACACTAGGTTGTAAGTGTTAATCAAGAAATTTGCAGGAGTAGTGTTAGTCATAATAATGGTGATTATAATTATATTAACCTGAGATTAAAATCAAAATGAACAGTGTTAATGTTGGTTTATATTAGATTTCAGTTTAGATAAATTAGTTAAAAAAAGAGATACTAGGTAGAATGTTTTCAATGATATAGATTTTTCTTCAATAATTTAGTTGATTTTAAAACTTAAATATCTTTTCAACAATTTTTAATATTATTTGAGATAGTATAAATATAGCTAAATAATTTTTAGGTCCAATACTTGTACATCATTTTAATTGATATGTATTATTGATCTCTTTATATATAATTTTGTTTCAAAGTTGTAGACTAATTTCTCATATGATGCATTATTAAGACTTTTGTTTTAGAGATGTTTAAAGTTTAACTAGTTGGTGTTTCATATGTAGAGCTATGGAGGTTATAATGGTAGCTATAGTAATCCCTAATGTGTCATTTGAGTAAATATATAATTATAATGATAGTTATTATAGTAATCAACTATATGCCCATTCAATATTATCCATCATCTAAAGATAACAATTGACTTTTTTATTTTGCTACTAAAAAATGCATAATGTTAATTCTACTTTTATATAGAAAACTAAACACATTATTAATTTTTATTGTAAGTTGTTATAATTTTTTCAAAATTATTATATCTTTTTAATAAAAAAAATTATTTCACACATAAAAATAGCTAAACATTTTTTTTATATAATTTTACGATTAAAATTTTGTATTTCCCATTACTTATTAAATACTATTATATATTACTTATTAAATATTATTATATATTGTTTAGAGTTTTACAGTTAAAATTTTATATTTCGTATTTCTTATTAAGTATTATTAAAAATATGGAATGAAATTATTTTACAAAATATTTTCACTTATATAAAAACAATAATTCTATATATTATTTTTGCATATTAAATATTAACTTATATAAAATCAATAATTAATTCTATATATTATTTGAACATATTAAATATTAGCTTATATAAAATCAATAATTCTATATATTATTTTAACATATTAAATATTAACATATAAATGTAAAAATAAGTTTAAAGTTCAATGACATTTTTAAATAAGTTTAAAGCTAAATAGATAGTATTTAAAAATATATTATTTTTATTTTTTATATCAACATAATAACGTTAAGTAGTTAGATCGTGTTTTGTATTTTTTTAAATTTATTTAAGATTAAAAAATAATAATTTGTATGTTAATATATAGGTTAAGAAGTTAGATTGTGTTATGTATTTTTATAATTTGTATGTTAATATATAGATTGTAATTTTTAAGAATATATAATTTATATGAAAATTAAATTAATATAATAAAATGATAATTTTTTGACGGGGGTGGTTAAAATATGTTTGAAATATCCAAAAACATTTAAAGGTGGTATAATGATTTGCAAGCTTAACTGCAAGGGTGATGAGTCTCAAGGGATGAGTGTTGGTTGCAGGGTAGCTCGGTTTCCATCGGTGAGACTTCATCTTTAATAAAACATAACGTCTTTTTATTATTTAATAACAATAATAATAATAATTTGATATAATATATAAAAATAATTATTATTATTATTATTATTATTTAAATAATAATAAAATAAATAATTATTAAATTAATTTTAAAATATAAATATAAATATAATTTAAATATTTATTTAAAAATACAATATCTATAAATAATTATTGAATTTAATATATATATATATATATATATTCTATTTAATATTATGGTATTGATATGGATAATATTGTTCTTTGGCTTTAAAAAAATTATTCAAAATAAGTAATATTTATTTTAAAAATAATTTTAATTCAACATAATACTCTAAAAATAAATTTCTTAAAAACGGAGTGAGTGTCAATTTAAATTTATTAAACTACATTTAAATTCCATGTTCAACTTCAAGTTAGCACCTATTGGAAAGTAACACTTCATATCCCTAAAACACGAGCTAGCAATATCCAGGGGGGCTCCATCTTTGCTCGAACCTTCTGGCCTATCCTGATTGTCCTCCTTATTTTGTTCCTCGGCTTTTATGTGTTCCCAGGGAATGCCTTGGGTTACAGGTTACATGCTGGAAGCTGCTCGGATGATCTAATTGGAACAAAACCTGTAAGCTTAATTGGGAGAACTGGGAGGGAATAAATCGTTAGTTTGGTACCAGCACAAGTACCTGTGTATCTAATAAACGAGAGTTTAGGGTAGAGGTTGTCTGTGGGTATCTAATAAACGCGATGGATACATTCCCCGAATCTCTATCAAGGGTTTTAGAAGAAATGGAGTATATGAGGGTTTCAAGGATCGGAGCTCATCATCCTGCAATTCATGCTCTTCAATCCCAAAAGCAGCTATGTTCTTCTTCTACTATGCCAAGGAATGGATATGGAATTATGTCAAGACATGGAAATGGAATTCATCCTCATCAATACTCTGCTCCATCTGCTCAGCCAGGAATTCATCCTCATCAATACCCAATATCCCAATTTGACCTTCATATGGTCCTGGGGGGCAAATCCATCCATCTCAACCTTTGATGCAATCACAGCAGCCATATTTTTGGATTGGTCAAAATGTTGCACAGCGAGGGCCATCTTATGGTCCTGCCACAGATTAACCTAGTTATCAGGCACAACCTGCCCCACCGCAACCATCAGGCCAACCTGCTCAGCAGTCAGGTCAACTTGTTCAACAAGGACAACCTGCACAACCTGTTAACCCTGCTCAATCGCCAATCTATTCTATGCCACAGCCAATCAACCTGTGCGCTGGACATATTTAGCTTAGTAGGGCCCTACTTATTAGCAGCCCGTTCGACCCCAAGGCAGTTATTTTCCTCAAGGTCATTATTGACCGGTTTACAACCTGCCTCAAGGTTATGCTTATTACCCTCAACTGCCAAGATATACTTATGCTCCACAGAAAAATCCCTACGCTGCTCAATCGGGACCCTCATATACTCGAAATCAGTATCCTAGTTATCAACCACCGTATCCTGGGCCTCAGCCGCCATATCAACCGAATTATTTGGCTTATACCCCTTATGGTCAGAATCCTCTCAGAAAGAACCAATGGGGGCAGATTTATACTCAACCAGGATGGAATATGGGTATGGGTCCTTATTGAGGACCTGCTATGCCTTTTAATCCACAATTACCTTTTCTTACCATGTTGGAGTTACCGGACGTGTCCAAATTGACAAATGATCCCATTCTTCATAATCCATATTGGCCCCTGGTTCCAACGAAGGTTCCTGGTGATTGTCCTAAGTTTGAGGGCAAGTCTGGGGAAGACCCCCAAGCTCACGTTATGACATACCATTTATGGTGTTC
Source organism: Pinus albicaulis (assembly GCA_034641835.2). Lineage (NCBI taxonomy): Eukaryota > Viridiplantae > Streptophyta > Pinopsida > Pinales > Pinaceae > Pinus > Pinus albicaulis. The sequence goes on along the minus strand of JAXQQM020058835.1, from coordinate 8,969 downwards.
TTCCAATTCTTAGGTGGATGACTCCATCCAACTTCGTCTTTTCCAGCGCACTCTTACCAGTGCTGCTGCTAAGTGGTATATCAAACTGCCTCATGGTGTCTTTGAAGATTTCAACACTCCCACTATGGTATTCTTGACTCATTTCCAGTTGTCGGTTCGTTATGAAGCCGGAACGCATCTCCTAACATCCTTGAAACAGGACTGGGCTACCCATATCTTGGACCACATTCATGAATGGAGACGGCTCGTCACCTGATCAAGTTTGAAATTCCTGATCAACTTCTTACTAATTGGTTCATTACCTATTTTTTCAACCAGATTATGAAATACATCGCCATGGGGGCATGCATAACCAAGGAACAAGCCATTGCTTGTTCCCAGTACCTTGATTTAGTGTACTCCCAATCGAGCATTTATATGACATCTTGACTGAAGCTCCACGACCTGGGACCCCTAAAGTGCCGGCTACCCCATCATTCGACAACGTTATTGGTTTTGTATCTTAGACTTCACGCAAGTCTTCCAATGGGAAGTAGAAATCGAATTCTTCCAATACTTTTTCTGCTTAGTCCACCCCGGATTCTGGTAAAACCTCGGAGGTCAACGCCGTTCAAGCCAATCCTGCGGACAAGACTTCCAAGGGGAAAAATAAGGGCAAAGGGAAGGCCAAAATCAGTGCCGCGAAACCAAAATCGTCTAAACTTTGTGTTGATGATGGTTCATAGCGAAAGCCGAAGTATCCCTGTCTGATTTGTGAAGGAGATAACTACACTAAGGATTGTCCTAGATGATCAGAGGTTAGTCAACAGTTCAAAAGTGCTAAGGGAACCTCGGCGGTCCTTAAAGAACCTTTCCAATCTCAGCAGACCCAGATGGTCGATCAATTTGCACCATTTGCATCATGATAATTCCATTGTTGACAACATATATTGTGTTTTGCGTTCAAAACATAACACTAAAAGGCATCCAATGATAGCTAAAGGTTTTTGTTCCATTGTTCAACTGAATTATGAAGCTTTGGATTTAATTAAATTTTTTTATTAAATTTTTTTAATTAAAATTTTTACTGAAATTAATTTCTAATTCTCTTAAGCTTATTATGACAAATAATTAAAAAATTTTAATAAATAATTAAATTTTTTATTTAATTGTTATTAATTGAATTAATTCTAATTCTAACAAAAAAATCCTAAAATAATTTCAAATTTATTATAAATTCAATTTTTGTCTAAGTTTTATTAATGAGAGGAAAATAACAAGATTTTTATGTTTTAAATTTTCCTAACTATATGTTACTAAATGAGTTTTAATCAATTCTTATTAATTAACCCTAATAAAATACCAACCATTAAAATTTTTAATATATATATATATATATATATGGTTGGTATTTTATTACATATCCATATACATATACATATACATATACATATACATATACATATACATATACATATACATATACATATACATATACATATACATATACATATATATATATATATATATATATATATATATATATATATATATATATATATATTAGTTAATTCCTAATAAATTTTGAATTCTAAAACCTATAATATCCAACAAAAATTACTTAGTGTTAATTCTAATATTAATTATTATTCAATTATTTCTTTAAATTAATTAATTCCTAATAAATTGTAATTCTAAAACTTAATTATGAGTAGCATTAAATTTTAATTTTCCTTTACTCATAATAAATAATAATTAATTAATTTTTATTACTAGAATAAAAATTAATTAATGAAAATAATTATTATGAGTAAGTGGCATAATAAGAGTTTCTGAGCTGACATGACCCTAAACTAGAAAACTAAAACGAGGGAGAAGAATACCTACACCATTATACCTTGGATGAGGATGAACCTAGGGAGTAAATTAGTCTAATAAGCATTCGCCAACTATCACTAATCTCGTATCCTTCGTCCCGATTGATGTTATGTGGGTGTTTTATAATCTCCAACGCTTCTCTAATCTTACGTCTTTGATAGTGTTCCTCCCTTGCAATAATTCTAGCATCCTCAAGGCGTAAGTGATGTTTTGTTTTTTAGGAGTGATCAGCAAGAGCCAAGGTTCATGATCGTTCATGTTTAATATCGACACCATGCTCTTTCATACGCTTATGCAGAGAGCTCCCAATTTCACCAATATAACACTTCCCACAAGAACAATCAATCTTGTAAACACCTTTGAGCTGACCCTCACTACTATTATCTACGGAGCGCATCTTTTGTCTAATGGTACCTGCTGCTGAGAATTGTGCAAAAATGTTGCTTTTCCCCAAAACCCTAGCAATCTTATCTATCACTGTCACGTCTCCCAGACACAGCTTTCTACACCTATAACATAACTCAGATATTCTCCGCTTTATGCGCCAGATAACATTGATAGTTTTATACTGAATCACTTACAAATTCAGAGACTGTTATCCGGGGTTTAAATTCTTTTCGAGATTTTCTTATAGACTGACCATGGAATATAAGAATTTCCATGAAAATTTTTGGCCTTGACATCCCGTCTTCTCACCATCTAGTAGACTTATATAGCTATATATATATTACTTTGTATTTCTCGGGTTTTTTCTTTCGTAGTTTTGTCCAACTCTAGATGATTGCTAGGCCCTTCCTCAACTTTCCAGTTTGTGTGCCTTATAAAATTTTCAACATTTTAAAGTTTCAGGGATCGAGGTATAGATGTGTGCATCCTCGCATACGTCTATCTATACTCGGTGAACCTCCATTGCTCCAACTACTTTCCCGCAGTTTATATGGATGGTACACGGATGCTCTATTCATTGTATTTTTTACATATGCTTACAATCTTACCTCACACAAACTTTTATCACACACTAGATTATTCAATAGGATTCCCCCCTATTTTATCGTTACAAACATTCAACATGTGTGACACTCGCATGCAGATTCAACTATTCCATGGGAAAGCTAGGAAACAGATCCTCTTGCTTCAATCAAATGGAGGTAGAGAATACCGAATTGGATAGTTTAGAATTCCTAGTGTTAGATCCTCATCCTTAGTTAGGATTCAACTTCCGTTTCATATGTTTACACTTACCTTTAATAGAATAATTTAAATTCTAACTTTTACAATTCTTTCCATTGGAACGCAGCATGACATACTGAACCCCATAATCGCTATCACAGGGGTTGTTGCTTCTTACTTTCCGTTATTGGTTACGTGGAATTCTGTGGACATCAGTATTGTTATGATAGGTTTAGTTGTTTGGGACTTGCTGTTCATGGGTACTGTTTTGTTAACATTTTCTGTTTATACACACATAATTTAAATATTCCTTTAAAAGATAGCAAGCTATACCTATACATAGTTATTAGATTGGTTGTTCAATTGCTCTATCATCTCTAACCTCATTACTACAAGGTACTCATCCCTACACCCAACCATTTGTCTCTACTATCAATAGCTTTAGTTTGCGATTACATAAGTTACTGAACCATTAATCAATCTAACATTTGCATAATGCACCATAACATAACAGTTCATAAATTGCATAATGAACCATAACATCACAATTCATAAATTTCATAATGAAACATAACATCAAATTTCATAAAACAGGGATATGTTTAATACGTACTTACAGATATCTCCAAATTTATGCATGCACACCTCTACTATGACCAGTCCTCCCAACCTTAGAGTTCGTTTATCTCCGTAACTCACCCCCGAGCCGAGATCCTCCAAGAACAGACTAACCTCAATATGTTCTGAGCAAACTTATTTAAGCCGTGCTTTCCCCCAAAGCTCGTTTCCAATTCCGCGTCCGTAATTTCGGGATGCTTTATTCTCGCTTTAGCCTAGGCTTCCCATTTTGGGACTCTTTAAAGTCGCTTTAAGCTTTTCCTCGCCTTTTCCATCTTTTTCTCACCTCTTCCCAACTACTCCTCTTCATTGGGGAAATTTAGATTTTTCCCTCAAAAATCTAAATTAGAAATAATTTCTTTCAAGGATTTTTGAAAGATTTTGGGGGAAAGTCTTTTTTCTTTTCCATCACCTCATGGATTAGGCATATGATCTCATTTTCTCATCTGGTCATAGTGCATACATAATATTTTATTTATTTTTCATAAATAAATAGTTAACCACATCCACACAATAATTATCCATTGGGGTCCACTCCCAACCCTCAGTTCGGTGCAGCACCTTCCGCGTGATCCTCTGGGCTATGAAGATTATAGCGTAGCCTGTGCTGATAAGGGTGCTCGGCTCCCTCACTTCCATCAGTGTATTGTTTAAGTTGTAGCCCCTTTTTTTTTTTTGCCGATTTCATATTCACTCTGGCTTAGTCTTGCTGTAGATCTCCTATGACTTACTCTACTATTTCTATGGATGCATTTTATTCTAACTACCCTGGTTTTTTTTTTTTCAGCTGACGTGGGATCTCGATGGGTTTGGTTTATTGAAGACTGGCCACCCCTATCTTCACACCTGAGACGGAGAATGACCCGAATTCCAGGTATGATCTCTACATTCAAGACTCGGGTTACGGCTATTCTTTCCGTTGAATTTTTTTCTCTTATTCATACACTGCCAACTCCTGCGTTGCAGTTACACAAGGGATCTGGCGACGGCTTCCTAATGTAGCGCTTAAATCTTTTGTCAGGGTCGGCCCTGACTAATGTCTCGCTCCTTCTTCCTACTGTTGATGTTTTATTTTTCAAGTAACACTAAGAAGATTCATTCGAGTTCGGCAGAGCCTAACAGGCAATGCTTCTCGAATTTTCTTTCGGAATCTTCGTTCTGTTTACTCTCCAGTACCCCCTATGGCATGTAAATTTCTTGCTTCAGTTGTTCGATCATCACATTGTAACTATGTCTCTATTTCAAAATCTCCACGCTGTGGCAGAGGTTATACTATCGATCCCAGCTCCTACCCGTATCAGTAAGTTCTGAGTCGGATCATAATTCCTGGCTCAGATGATTCCGGCAATACACAGAGGTAAAGTTTTTTTTCTTTGCTAGGTGTGTATTATTGCAGACCCATAATGCCGTTTCCTTTAATACTGTAGGTATGATTTTACAGCTCGTTTCAGCGCACTAACATGCTTTAGTTTTTCAGATACATAAAGGTTATGAACAACTTGTAGTTTAATATCGATTGTCGTCAAACCCCTGTACCCCAATACTCGTCTGCTTGTAGAATCGTTTTCGTTTGTTTTGGGCTAGGTGTTGTTCTGCACTCCTACTCCTGACGGTGCGTCGATTGTATCAGTATTTTCTCTATCTAGTGAGGTGGCCTCGTAAGAGTGCAAGGTTAAAATGATAGATAAATGGTTGCGTGGGATGTCAGGCTGCAATCTTGCAATAACCTCCTTCACGCAACTATTAAAACTTTTAGTTTTTTAAGCCTATATGGAAATCGACATATGCATCTGGTATAATGGTTTTTTTTAATTGGTTTGAATCAATCTACAACGTTTACAGTCGTTTCCCTAACAATTCCTATATTATGAAGATAATTTCTTTTATTTGATGTCCATTGGTACGGGTTCAACGCAAACCCCCCCCCCCTTCAATATAGCGAGCCATAAATTTTAACACCAGCTTATAAATTTACACCGCTTATAATCCTTGACTATCATTTGTATAGATTAAGTAGCAGAAAGGATTTTCTCCTCGCAAAATGATATATCGCGTTAAACTTTTGACATAGGCTAATTAAAAATACTCCGGTTATGTTCCTCCAACAGGAATATGGTTATAATGGTTTCAGTATCATTGTTACTGGTACGATAACTAGTACTGACCCAGAATTTTCATACAGAATTTCGTTCACATTTCCGTGCTACCCTAACTTTCCATTCTAGGCAGAGTTTCTACTTTTTTTTATTGGTTGTCAGTTGATAATGTGGTGCATTCTGCTTTCGATTTCTTCGGCAATAATAGAATAATAATATATGATTCGAAGTCCTATTTCTCTTTTAATATACATGTTCATATAAAGAGATCTCTACTTGGTAGCCGTGATACAAAGTATCTACTCGTTTCTTTTTTTTTTGATACTTGTTACTATGTACATATTCTGCCCAAAATACTCTGTTGCAATTTCGACTGTCAATGAGTCATATCATACTTCACTGTGCATACACTTCAGTTTAAATGGATATCTATTCACGATATATGATCATTATTTTAAATGGGTGTATATGACCATTATTTTAGTTCGTGGTCCTTTTATTATATTTGTCTTTTGATAAATATAGATGTATGTATTCGGTAATACATGAATAGATATCAGTCTTGAAATTTAAATATTTGATCAATACACTTGTTTTCAGGAGGAAAGGTAAATCTAGAAGTTTATATGTGTACATTTAGAAATTTAAGATATAATATATAAATGTTATAACAACCCTATAGACTAGAATTATTCTTCTTCTAGTACAATTTCTGAATTTCATACTACAATGTTTATACCTTACTCATTTTTGGATTTTTACCATGAGTTTTAAATTCTGCTACAATATTTTCCAGCACCCACATAGTTATAAGATATCACCTTAATATCTACATGGTCTAAAACAACATTTAATCATCTGTAGAGGCTAAGTAACTTCAGATTTAAACCGAACTTGGTTTAGCGATTCTATACGATTCTTCTTTACATCTTAAAGTTCTACAACCATGCAGAATGGCAAAGGGGTACTCCTTGTAGCTCATGCTGCTAAATGTAGAACTGATAATAAATCTACATTTAATAATTTTATTTTTGTTTTTCTATGTAGTCAATTCATATGAATTGAAGCAAATAAAACATTTTATTTCAAGACATACCATTCATGCAGTAGACCCCTCCTTACTAGCGTAACTCGTCCCCTTTTGTTAAGTTTTGCAGCTATATCCTTCAAGACTGTTTACTGTTCAAATTTGCCTCGTGTTTTAGCAAATTTTCTGCGGGGATAAGTGATTGTCCTGCAAGTATACTAATCATAAGATTTATAACAGTTTATTATTTCTTTGTGAGCACATATCTTGCCCAATTTTTGAACTTAGCTCTGATACCATTTGTCACGTCTCCCAGACACATCTTTCTACACCTATAACATAACTCAGATATTCTCCACTTTATGCGCCAGATAACATTGATATTTTTATACTGAATCACTTACAAATTCAGAGACTGTTATCCGGGGTTTAAATTCTTTTCAGTACTTATAGACAGCCATGGAATATAAGAATTTCCATGAAAATTTTTGGCCTTGACATCCCGTCTTCTCAGTCCATCTAGTAGACTTATATAGCTATATATATATTACTTTGTATTTCTCAGGTTTTTCTTTTCAGAGTTTTGTCCAACTCTAGATGATTGCTAGGCCCTTCCTCAACTTTCCAGTTTGCAGGCCTTATAAAATTTTCAACATTTTAAAGTTTCAGCATCGAGGTATAGATGTGTGCATCCTCGCATACGTCTATCTATACTCAGTGAACCTCCATTGCTCCAACTACTTTCCCAGCAGTTTATATGGATGGTACACAGATGCTCTGTTCATTGTATTTTTACATATGCTTAAAATCTTACCTCACACAAACTTTTATCACACACTAGATTGTTCAATAGGATTCCCCCCTTATTTTACTGTTACAAACATTCAACATGTGTGACACTCTGGTACAGATTCAACTATTCCATGGGAAAGCTAGGAAACAGATCCTCTTGCTTCAATCAAATGGAGGTAGAGAATACTGAACTGGATAGTTTAGAATTCCTAGTGTTAGATCCTCATCCTTAGTTAGGATTCAACTTCTGCTTTCATATGTTTACACTTACCTTTAATAGAATAATTTAAATTCTAACTTTTACAATTCTTTCCATTGGAACGCAGCTGACATACTGAACCCCATACTGCTATCACAGGGTTGTTGCTTCTTACTTTCTGTTATTGGTTACAGGGAATTCTGTACATCAGTATTGTTATGATAGGTTTAGTTGTTTGGGACTTGCTGTTCATGGGTACTGTTTTGTTAACATTTTCTGTTTATACACACAGAATTTAAATATTCCTTTAAAAGATAGCAAGCTATACCTATACATAGTTATTAGATTGGCTGTTCAATTGCTCTATCATCTCTAACCTCATTACTACAAGGTACTCATCCCTACACCCAACCATTTGTCTCTGCTATCAATAGCTTTAGTTTGCAATTACATAAGTTACTGAACCATTAATCAATCTAACATTTGCATAATGCACCATAACATAACAGTTCATAAATTGCATAATGAACCATAACATCACAATTCATAAATTGCATAATGAAACATAACATCAAATTTCATAAAACAGGGATATGTTTAATACAGACTTACAGATATCTCCAAATTTATGTATGCACACCTCTACTATGACCAGTCCTCCCAACCTTAGAGTTCGTTTATCTCCAGAACTCACCCCCGAGCTGAGATCCTCCAAGAACAGACTAACCTCAATCTGTTCTGGAGCAGCTTATTTAAGCTGTGCTTTCCCCAAAGCATGTTTCCAATTCTGCGTCCAGAATTTCAGGATGCTTTATTCCTGTTTAGCCTAGGCTTCCCATTTTGGGACTCTTTAAAGCTGCTTTAAGCTTTTCCTCAGCTTTTCCATCTTTTTTCTCACCTCTTCCCAACTACTCCTCTTCATTGGGGAAATTTAGATTTTTCCTCAAAAATCTAAATTAGAAATAATTTCTTTCAAGGATTTTTGAAAGATTTTGGGGAAAGTCTTTGTTTCCTTTTCCATCACCTCATGGATTAGGCATATGATCTCATTTTCTCATCTGGTCATAGTGCATACATAATATTTTATTTATTTTTCATAAATAAATAGTTAACCACATCCACACAATAATTATCCATTGGGGTCCACTCCCCTTTGGATGTATGTTTAAATGTCTCATTTGAAAAGCATAGAACTTGGGGGTGTTACAAT